>OX103977.1:20800228-20834175 GCA_944470395.2 Schistosoma turkestanicum | reverse complement strand
TCGTAGTTGACTGATAGTTGATGAATATAACAAAAAAATTATTCAGATAAACAATAGTCCAGAATGTAATTGTTATCAATCCATCAATTATAAATAAGTAGTTTTTTGTTTGAATGAGAGGATTAGTTATAAAGATTGTTATGCTTATAATCACACAAACCGGCTACTTACTTAAACAAGTGGAAAAACCAAAACGGGTCCGACAAGTGTTTAGAGTTAGTTAATCTTTGCCAGTATGTCATATTGATATGCTTAAAAATATTATGAGTTCACCTTATTCAGTAAACAGAGCGCAGATCAGTGATGCAGTGACACGATAGGCTATTCTGATTCGATTGTCCCCGGCCCTACCAACTATAGCAAGAAGTCTTGATAAGGCGTACAAAGTGTATTCTACAAGCACCAAGGAAATATGAGGTCGACAAGCGCATACATCGAGTTTATTTACACATGATAGAAACGTCCTTGGGAGAGCCACAAAAATAGCGTACTAAAATAATACATCAACCACCAAATGTAATCTCAAGGTCAACTGATCAGCCCATGCTCGAAAACATAAAATCCAAAATTAGGACCTTTATCAAGTGAGTTCTGGGGATCAAACGTTCCCAACACATATATCCAAGATTCTAGACAGATTAAATGCCTAAAGAACCTCACGATGTCAATAAACCACATATCAGAAATTAGTGCTGTTTTTTTTCTTTCTTCTAATGACACTGACGAACTTACAGTCAGCCTACTACTACATTAAATTAAATTCAGTCTGCTTTTTTAAAAGAAAATAGACAATACTGTTAGGTAGAACATGGTAAGTAGAATGGAATAACTTACTTTAGCCCATGCATAATCCATTGGAACAATACGGGGTGGATGATCAGGTTTCGGTATTAATTGACCACTTCTTACTAGTTCGTCAAAAACACGCCTAAAAATCAATTAAATCATTATATATATAAATATGGAAAAGTCATTATTATATGAGAAATAAGAAATATTAGAAATAGAAAAACAATAATAACAAAATTTAAATATACACAGACATGTATATAAATGTATATATCAGGCTTTAAACTTTAATATACATGAACATTTATATGAAAATGTTAAATCAATCAATGCAATTTATTATGAGTCAATAATCACAACGGAACTTGAGATTATGTAGCTACATATAATAGGTAAAAGTTGGTAGTATGGAAGACAGGTGTACCGATAGTAGTAGCTGCTCCTGCAAAGGTAGCTATATCGGACGTACTATTAGACAAATTAACCAACGAATGAGTGAACGTCTCTCAGCATGGGTTGAGAAAAGATCAGATACAAACAATACACAGCTCTATCTTGTCACATCTGATTGATAGGAGTCATAGCATCGATATATAAGAATCATTTCGAGTGATCTATCGAATACCTTCATCATTTCTCAACGAAGTTAGATCCCATCACCTGCTTACAGTAGAAGCCATAGGTATCTGAACAGTTAACCCCAATTCATGTGTTCAGAAGAAATTCATCATACCTTTGTCCTTTCTTTGGACGAATAAAACTTAATAAATGAATGCACATCTTGTAGTTGTAGTTTTCTGCCTCTTTCCGTTTACATTATTCACTATCTAATTGTATACACACTTCTTCCTACCTGATGGTTTTAATGTTTTGTAATGATTATTTTATCCGCGTTTGACCTACTATCTCCAATGTTGAACTATTGACGAAAACTTATGTTATTGTATTTTATTATTCTTACCACTACTAACAGTACACCTGTCTTCCATACTACCAACTTTCACTTTCACCTATTACGTGTAGACCCATAATCTCAAGTTTCATTGTGATTATAGACTCATTCATAATAAATTGTCATGATTGTTTTAACATTTTCACATAGATATTCATGTATATAAAAAAGTAAAGCTTATCGACGAACTAATTGAAAGCAACAATATATTGTTCGCTTATATATCTATCTATGTTATTCTAATTATGCACAATAGGAATCTTTAATATTACAAATTAATTAGTTAATAATGAGAAAAAATCGAACAAAAAAAGGTAAAATCTCATAGTTAACATCATAACAGAGTTAATTGATTGCTACAATAGTTATAATTAACTGTTATGAAATGATGTTGTTGAATTCTGAAGTTTTACATCACACATGCAAACCGTTGAATATTAACACATACATACACACTGGTGTTCACACTAAATGTCATTTGAATGTACTAATAAGGTTTTTTTTGGGATGCATTCATCTTCGCTAAGGTTGTAAAATTTACATTTTCAAAGAGTTCCATAGTCTAGTGATACAAAACAGAAACCTCTATTGAATGCAATAATGTGTCAACGTCCCTTCTACTCGTATATCGGTATTTGAGACGTTCGAGTAGTAGTATAATTTTGTATATCCCTGAGTAGATCCGGTTTTATACTCGAAGAATTCATTCATCAATATTAATGTCTTTTGTACACAATCCAACGATATAGTCAATAAATCAAACCAAGAACACAGTTCAAAAAGAATGAACAAGAAAACAATTATTTCTAAAAATAGTTTAGAAGATAATGTCAACACTATATCCAAGGTCTTTTTCAGCAGATACATCAATATCATTAAAACATTTACAAAACTTGTAAAATTTAGTTAATTTATCTTAAAAATAAGCAGGTGATTATTTTTTGTTTATTTGTCTCCGTCAATTTAATGATTTTTTGAATAATAACTGTTACTTTCCCTAAAATAAACAAGTGCATCCACTGACTTTTATAATCATAATAATTTCATTGAATAAGTTATGGTCTTTTAGATACAGAAAAAAAAAATTAATTAATATAATTTATAATTATTGGATATATTTCTAGACAGCATATTATGATTCACATAGACAATTATAAACTATGGACAAAGCTGTTAATTGGCATTATCATTGAAAATGAAAAAAATACTAAACTTTTAGATCTGACAGTGAAAAGTGTCTAACTAGTAGAATCATTAGGTTAGCATTTAAGCTAGTCTTCTTACCTTGGTAATCTTTAAGCCTAGGGGGTAATGTGACAAGTTTCCTACCCTTTCTTATTCTTTTCATATTACGTTCTCTCTCCTTTATTTATCACCCTATGTCTAGTTGAACTTTTATTTAATTGACCTTTTATTCATCTTCATACATACAATGCCTTGACAAGTAAATATGTGTGACCAGATTGTTCGAAATGTGTATAGCGCGCAAATACATCACAATATTTTTCAGATCAATTACATCTTCTCACTGTTCTATCAAAATTTATAAAAGGGACTAATTGTTTTAAATTAAGTCTTCTAGTGTTTCATAATTTTTTAATGGTATACTACCAGTGGAGTTCAACGCTGCTTGGGTGTGAAGTAGTGCTTATTGAAGACAGTGGATGAGGTTGCTTGCTCGAAAACTTAAGGTCCTAGATCCGAAACCTGAGAGTAGCAGGAGTCGTGGATAAGCATTGTTAATAAGCCGTATACGAGGGCAAAACGCCCGTCCAGTGCTTCCAGACTTCTAATGGTGGTCTAACAATGATTGATTCATGATTCCAAAGTAACTTAACAATCTCCACTACCGTATAATGCAAATTAACAATCATCTAGTCACTATGAAATCCCATCATTTTAACTACTGTTTTTTTTTCGCATCAATCAAATATTTTGGCAAGCTGTTCTTATTTCACTGATCACAATGATGATCACAATATGACCCATGACGATAGTTTATACTGGTATATTGAAGTTTAACAAAAATTATTAATAGTACGACAAAACAGATCATTTTTATTAATTTGAATAGATTCAGACACATTAAACAATACATATGCAATAAACAAAAACACAATTCAATTACTGTTTTAATTACTGAATTAGTTTACATTTTAACCTCAGTAATTGTTTTTAATTTTATGAAAAGGAGTTTATATTACAGCCTAATTTCAACCCTAACTACGAAGAATATTGAATAACTTGATTTGTTATTTTGATAGTATAGAACTAGCTCTTAAGTCGAACGCAACCAATATGGCATGTAGGATCAAAACCAAAGCTTTTAAGCTTAAATCTCATAATAGTAGAGATGGTAGAAGTATTAGCGATTATATAGAAGATTAGGGGTTCGACGATATTATTCAAGAAGTATAATAATCTAGTGAAATAAATTTAGAAAGAGAAAAACAGGGGTGATGAGGACACAAAGAGTGGATGCACCTGCACCACTGCAAACGCTTTTCAGTCACATCATTCAAGGTCTTTCTAACTATCGGTTACTATCATCTCGCACACCCTAACCAGTTAGTCGACACACCAACCCCAATCTTTATGATCATTACAAGTTTCTGTTTGTTTGTTTTCGCAAAATTCATAAATCATTCAATAAACCAATCAACTAACCTAATTAAAAGATCTAATTCATCAAATGATTCTGGTACATGTATACCATCAATACTAGCTAATGCTTGATTTTTTGCTGTAGCTGTTTCATGCATAGAATTAGCACATGCACCAGCATGACCAAATTGAATAGATCCTTCAGTATTTGTTGTAGCACTTAATAATTCACCGCATGAACCAATACACCATGCTATAATTGGTTTTTTAATTTTACCCAATTTAACTGCTTCAATAATTGCATATTCTTCTACACCACCAACCTATGGGAGAAGAGGAGGAGGAGAAGACGGAGAAAAAGTAGAGAATAGTTATAATAATAAATAACGTTCAATATGTAGGGATTTAAGGTATCCTACCATTATTGATATATTTTGTGACTGAATTCTCCTGATTCTTTGTTAGTATATGTGCATCCTGAACGAATTCACTTAATTTGAGCCATTTCACAACAAATTTCATGGAAGAAATGTATTTTAGCAGGTAGTAGACTGATGGAAATTTGGTCGACCTTATGAACAATTGAACATTTCAAAATGTATATAAATTAAATTAAAAATTCATACCCGTTCCATGAGTGAATGGATATGTGGATGTAGTAGCTCAGTAAATAACTCGTTCGGTATTTGGTTCAAGTACCGGAGAAAAGATCAACACTGGAGTGCAGATACATTCAGGATGAAATGCACAACAACCAACCTTTACTCAGTAATAATAAGTGTAACAATTTGGCAATTTCTCGGTAGTATTTGTTACGACTTAAAAACCGGCTGAAATACTATTGAAACCTGAAGTGTATTCTAGTGTATGAGAGCAGTGCATATTTATGACAGACTAGTGAGCGATCGAACATGGGACTTTTAGTTCTAGTAGCGAGTGTTAACTTTAAACTGAATTAGACTACAATGCGTTCCTATTTGTAATATCAATTATAGTGTAATGATCGTTCAGTGTACTCCGTAATGACTATTTCACTTTCTGAATGAATGAATGAGAAAGACACTACAAGGTTATAACTCTCAAATTACACGGTCAATCCCGATCATTCAGAAAAAATTGAAAAAATCACAAAGAATGGTTTGTAACAAAATCAATTTGTTTCGAACTAAGATGAGACCATAAAAAGACAATTTGACATGCCTTTATTTTAGCTGCACTCAATGAAACTACAAAAATTTTTTTTGGAAAAAATTTGCAAATACTTTATAAATATGATATAAATGTTGATCAACAGAAAGCTTTCAAACTTGTTTCTGTGTTTTGTTGACTGATTCTGAATGTTATATTCTTTAAACATGACTTAAAGCAATAGTTAATGAATGACTGGTAGATAGCATAGGAAACAAAAGATTAGCAAGCATCTATTCAATTTTTGATTATTCTCATCAAAAGAATTATTCAATTGAGAAATTAAATAAATCTCAGTTCGTGTAGAAGACTCCACATACATAGTGCAAAACTAGGTAACCTTGTTTAAAAAAGAATTATTTTCTTTCTCATTTGGTAAAAGTTTGTAAGCTACTGACTGGTTCTAGTGTTAACGACTGGAGTTGATCAATCTCTATTAAAATACTTGCATCCTAAGCGGATTCCTTGAATATTGCCGTTTAGTTGCAGATTTTGATTAAGGGTTGGATAGGGGCTACGAGTGGGAAACCGGAAGGTTTTGCTTTGTCGAAGGTTTTTCACTTGCATGAAAAACTATCCGTGTTGATGTTTAACACTGGAATTCTGGTACATTTAGTGTTTGAATTTTGAACAGCTGCTAGCTGAGACCTAACTCTGATTAGATGGTTTGTAATTTAATAACGGCAAATCTAGGCAGTCTGCACAATATGTACGTATGCTGAAAGAGACAAATCAATGGTAGTCTTTAACTTTAACCAAGAAGTAGATCGAAACAACGCTTAAAATCAATTAAAATTCACCCTTCAATGCATAAACTCAGGGTGTTGTATAGACTAAAACACTTTCATATGTTTTTCTTTATACTTACTTCACCTAAGACAACAATCATACCGATTTCTGGATTATTTTCATATCGTAGAATATGATCAATAAATGTTGAAGCAGGAAAACGATCACCACCAATTGCTACACCTTCATAGACACCATCAGAATTCATTGAAATAATATTATTCAATTCGTTGGACATTCCACCAGAACGTGAAACATAAGCAACACTGAAAGAGAGAAGAAAAGAATGTGAATCTGTTAAAACTGTGGCATGCTAAAGCTTTAACAATTCTAATCAGAAATCTCTGTATAAAACTAAGGCTAACATTAAATCAACTATGGCTTGTTTGTACTTTTAGAATAAATTTCGAGGCTATGACCATCAACATAAAAGAAATGCTAATAGGTTTAAGTGTTGTGAAAATCTGTACTAAATTTGTCCATGGTCACAATTTTTGTCCGCTGAAATAATTATCTCATTGGTTGTGAGACATTTCTATGTGAGATCTGATTGGTTCGATTCCGATGGAACTGGAAATCATCAATAGTAGAAGTGGAACAACGTAATCCAATCGAATTCTTATACTATAATTCTGGAGCACCTTCAGTGACGGAAACATTACTAGAAACAGTACAACGTGGAAACAAATCTTTCTGTAACTGTAATCATATTCGAAGTGAAATCTGAAGTAGTTATAATGTGATTGCTTGAGTTCATCGTCATCAAAATGTTTATCCTTGTAATAAAAATTATTCGATTTTATATCAAGTTAAAACCTACAATAACCATTAAGATCTATTTTTGGAAACTTTAACATTACTGAACGATAGGTTTGAGTGGTGAAAGGGGAAAGATGTGGAAAAATTTTCATTAGTGCGTGGGTGAGTGGAAACATTAAATGTAAACCGAAGTTGTTTTTATGTTATTCTAAAAATTACACGTTTTAATCGCTCAATCTAATGTAATTTTGAACCACAAGTTCCTCTTGTTTAATTCATTTTTATCTTGTAAATTAATTTTTCTTAAAACATAAATTATTTTCTTTATTTCGTACCATTTTCTCTGTTTACATTAAATGAATTAACATCTTCAATGGAAAAGATCAGACGATCAAACTAAGCTAAAACTCAGCATGATTACGTTGAGTGAATCATATACATACGTTGACTTATAAGAACATGCTAATGAGTAAGATTTGGCTTCCTTGTCTAAGCAAGAAGATGTACACATCCTTCTCACTCAAGTAACCGGTTCAGATTGTGTACGAAAAGCTTGTGTATTTAGCAACAGAATGAAACATTGAACAAGTGAACACTACAGAACATTTTGAATAAGTATTGAAGATTTGAATAGCTTGAAGTTTTTCATCCGATTACATGACACGTTACAATTCACATAGAACAATGCAAAAGGATCATTTTTATCGAATTAAAACAATTATATGAATGTTAACACTCACCTTCCAGGTCGATAAAGTTTTGATGCAAGTATATTATCGGTCATTCCGCCGGTATTACCAATTTTAAAACAACCAGCTTTTAAACCACCTACCTATAGAAAATATGGAAATAAATAAATAAATACCGATAGGATGACTGGAAATCAAACAGCTCTGAACAGTTGTTTCGCCGTGGAACAAAACTCATCAGAAGTGAATGTACACAATCGCACCAACAACAAAAAACCCAACTACACAATAACTTGATTGATACAATTATTCAATGAGTATTAATTAAGGGCTTATATTACAAGGATTACATCGTTCACTATTCAATGATCAATTAATGTAAATATCTCTGAGTTCAGTATCCACCTAAGTAGCCCGGAAATAATGTTTTAAACAGTAAAGTTGGTTTGAATCTATTAGGGAATATTAACTAACATACTTCAAGAATTAATCACAGAAAGATGGATGCATTCACTATCCATCTTCTCTGAGCATCAATATATTTTTAAAAAATTCTTATCAACCTTTTCTTTTAAAACAATATCCTTTAGTAATAATAACAATAATAAGTCAGACTATGCCACTTCCTTACAGAATCAATAAACAAATCAAATTAACACAAGTTTAAATGATAAAATAGCACTAAGCAAAAAATATTTAGTGTAATTAAAGATTAGATTTGATCGAGTGCAATATCAGTTCAAGGTGATTTTTGAAAGAACTAAGTGTATATGTTAATGGGCGTGATTAATTTTTCCACAACAGAATTATTTCAAACGTTTTTCTCATCTACCTTTGTTAAATTTATGTCGCCATCTTAACGTAATATAATATCAACGTAGGCTGGTAACATTGACCCCAGATTCTATGTTAATTGTAACTGGCTGATATAGTATAAGTGATTGATGAAATTCGATCAGTACTAATGACTAAACAAACATGACACTGGGTGCTTACTTAACAATCACCCAACTACCAATGAAAACCTGGAAGCACTAGACGGCCATTTCATTTTCTCATGGAACTCCATGTCGGGTGTGGGGTAGTTACCAACCGAAAACAATGGAAGATAGTTATGCAATCTTCTGAACTGATTGGAGTTATACACGTATACCACTGGCTTCTAGCCTAGTGGTCTAAACATTAAACGCTCGCAATGAAACCTAAAGGTCTTAAATTCCATCGCTCTTGCGTCTATGGTAGCGCACTACTGTAGCGACCATTCTAGAATAAAACAGCTGCTATCTAATTTTAAATGGTTGTCTTACCAAGAACAATCGATGCTGAAAACTTTGATAGAACCAAAACCTATAGATCTACAAACTTGCACGACACTAAACAATGAGGAGAAGCTGTGTAAGTCGAGTGTGATAAATACGAATAGTGTATAAATAATCATGTTCAAAATAAACATCACTACAAGTAGTGAGAATCATCTATACATATTTCACTAGAAAATAAACCTAAAATAGAATAATCGATTGAAACTGATAGCTTTATTAGCTTAAAGCACATGTTAATAAATAAAATGTAAATTGTTTAGTTTACCAATCATTTCATTCAAGAATGAACTGATGCATTGTAATCAATTAATTAGTAAAGATCAGCATAGAATACATTCATGATATTTTGATTAATGTAGGAGACTTTTAGATACATTATTTAGTTGAAATGGCCATTTGATACTACTTGATACTACCCGAAGCAAAGTAGGTGCAAGGAATATGGAAACTGAGATTGATTAACTAGAGAGTAAATTGCTTGAAACACTAAGCTACAAGACCATAACGGAGATGCATTTTGTAATCAAGAAACACTTAATCAAGAATAAACTAACACATAAATGGTATACAGTCGGTCAATCAGTCAACAGCAACGTAGAACTTCGTACGTAAGCACATCAGGTCAGGTTTTCATACCACATCAACACAGAGAAGCAACTATCAATCGAAATCCCATAGTGGTAGAGATAATAGACGTATAAATGATAATGCAGAAGATTAGGGTTCGTAGATATTATTCAAGAAGTGTAATTCAGTGAGATAACTTTAGAAAGGTAGAGGTGATGAGGAATTCAGAAGATTAGAATTTTGAGAGAACACAAAGAATGGATGCATCTGAGCCATTCCAAACGATTTTGAGCCATGTCGTTTAAGGTCTTCAACCATTGGTGACTTTCGTCTCGCGGACCACAACCAGGTAGTCTACATCTAACAACATAACTCAGTCCACTTGTCAATGACTTCATGTATTTGTGCCATGTTTTGGTTTGGCTGCCCCTAGCTTTCTTCCAATCCACTACTACACCAGGCAGTCGGTAGTTGGGCATTCCTAGCACATGTCCCAACCAACTCAACTGATGAATTTTCATTACTTTATCAATTGATCTGCCATCACTACCTCGTACTAATTATAGCACTGCTTACTCGGTTGTCTCAGGACACGCGAGCAATGTTTCTATGATCGAATACTAGAAACCTACGAATATCTCCTCTGACTAGCCATGTTTCGCATCCATAAAGTAGGACGGAGCGAACTACTGCGCAGTAAGCCCCTGCTTCGCCTACAGGTCAAGAGAAAATAAACCTAGCTACAATAGTAGTATTATCCAACAAAGCCTAAGAGACTTAAAGTTGTAACCAAGCAATGAACAACAACATAGTACAGAATGCTGACAGAATGTAAATTCAGACAATTAACTAAACTGTTTCACAAGTTTCGAATCAATAACAAAAACTAATATTAAATTCCAAGAATAAGTTAAATCCAGAAACTTAGTAGTTGAAAAATACTCGATTATCAACTATTGGATAATCGGTTCAAACCCGACTCTCCATAACACTACCTACATCAACTTTTACAACTAAGAAGTAATTACAGCCATCTCACCCATAGAATACGATTCAAAGTTAAGTACATACGTATGCATTGATAAATGAGTTGTGCATTAATATGAATAGTAACCAAATACGAAAAATAAACCTATAAACATATACAAAATAAAAATGAACCATATCAGAGTAAAAAACACAAAAAATATTTAACAAATAACAAAACTCACAGTTGCTGGACCAATAAGTAGAATATTTCTTTCTTTCGATCGTTGTATTAAACAACGTGTCATATTCTCTGGTATACCTTCAGCAATAATAGCAATACACTTTATTTGTGCTTCATTAACCAATAAACCATTATTATTCATGTTTTGAATGTCACCATTCACTATTCCATTCACTTGATGATTCAATGAAACAATACGATCAACTTGCATAGCTTGCATGCATATATCATAAGCAACGCGTAATGAAGCAAAATTCACTAATATACGAGCATCTGAATGTTTATGCATTGCATTCAACATATGCTTATAAACTGGTATAAATAATTCTTTTCCACCCCAATAAAATTTCAATTGATGATCATCACTTTGATAAGAAATAAAATTAAAAAAGCATACAATTTAATTTACCAGGATTATTATTGGTTATTTTGTAATGTGTATTTCTTATTTGTGTAGTGTAGTTAAATGTGCTAAGAGCTGAAGTTATCTAGTTTTAAAAATCAGTTTTAATTCCTACTCGTTATGATAACCGCGAGTACAATTCTCTTAATTCGTTCTGTCGTATGACCTTTGCTACTACTCTCTGATTATCAATTTTTTGTTACATCTTAAGGTCATTGGAGTTTTGTCTTCGTTAAATACCTATTTCTCTTCTCTAAAACACTGCCTTTTCTGCATTCTATCGTTAAGGATTATTGATGAAGAGTTGTATTTGTCAACTGTTGCCTTATTGAATTTGCAACAGATTCCCTTTCGTATTAGACTGATCCTGATTGCTCACCAGTAGCAAAATGAACCAAATCCCGGAACACAACAAAATATTCAAGCTAACAATCACATATATACATATGTGTATGTATGTGTGTACTGAGACTATTTCCTTCATCTGTGTAGTGAAAAAGACAATACACCTTCATCACTTCAAGGCATCTTTGTTTAGTTAGTTAACTATGTTTCAGACTGTTGGTTAATTATCAGTGAAAATATTTGCTCTGTTGCATTTTGCTCATTCAAGCTTTCGTGTAGTCTATTGAAAGGTTTAATACTATTGTTGGCGAATTAATCGATCAGCTCAAGTCACTCAACCATATTTTTCCTGATGTCGCCTCTGCATTAACACAATAGAGTGAGTCTGTTAGGAAGACCTTAAATTAGTTTTACACTTTTTTAATAAATGGTAGTGCTGACGTAAAAGGAAGTCAGTGGCAACATTTTCTCAAATTGATATTTCCGCAATAACCTTGGTTTTCATTTTATTGTTTGATCTAATTTTCAGTTTGCAATTTCGCTACCTTAATGTCACATTTCTTCAGTTGTTGTGTATTAGTTGACCGATCTATCTAGTTTCCATAGAAGCAGTTTCGTATAAGAAGGATATTTCAATTGTTCACAATTCGAAGATACCGTTACCTCACTTTAAACATGACAAAGGGATACAAAATTAGAATGAAACAGTAATCAAATGATCTTCGGTTTCTGATTATCTATTTCACTGCTCTTCAATGATGGACATAACCTGTGAGTTGTACAAATATCTACATAAACACCGCAACATATATATATATATATTTATATGTAAATATATCAGCAAGCAATTATTTATGTTCTACTTACAGTATATGTGAACCAATTTTATCCGCGGAGCTAGTTATACAGGCCGTACTGAGAATGCTATGGCCTTGTAAATATAAACCGGAATAATTCGAAAGATGAGTCGAGGGATCGTTTAATCAGGTTATCTTTTTTCCCACTATAGATAATGAACATCACTAAAAAATAGGATTCTTTCTCGGTTCCGTGTCAAGTTTCTAGGAGCAAGATTAAGGATCCGCTAAGTAGCGAATGCTATCACGAAAAGCTTTAAAAAAAGCCGGAGAGGTGTATTCGACTTTGCTGTTTACCATGGATCATGACTGAGTTCAATCATGATTAAACTACATATTATAAACCCCTATCAATTAATCCCATGTTCATCTCTGTCCTGCCCCATTCTTAATTTGCACATTCATCTTTTCCAGGTCATATGAATTCCTTGTTACATAATTTATCGTAATAACATCTCTTCCATTAAATATTTTATTCCCATAACCATATTATTAAAGTTGCTACTTTTGTCTTCATTATTAATCCAACATAACCTGACATAGTACCGCTGCAACTACACAAGTTATTTACACGACCGATTTAGTTTCGCTAATTCCAGCTCAAATTTCTTATTGCTCTCTAAAGTGACCTCTCGAACTTGTAGATGACAAAGTTCAGATGTATTTAAGTCGCGATTCATACAGAAGTCTAGTTGATTTTCACTTTTCTATGCCTTATAGTGGCCAGTTCAGTGCAATAACTATGAATCCATAATTATAAAACATACCGATGAAGATAATTTTGGCATAGGAACGAGCTTGAAATAACCGCGATAAATATCCAGTTAATTTTTAGCCAATCACAAAACAATTTTGATAAATGAATAGTTTGTGGAAAATAGAACCATAATATAGTAAAGTGTTCGAATTCTTTCCACATTGTTCCTCTTTTTCTGGTAAGCGGCAGTAACCCTAGAACTTCGAGTGAACTAAATCATGAAGAGCTCCACAAATCAGAGAAGCAAGGGATATAGTGGACAGTTTGGATGAAGCTAGGACTTCACAGATGACCTTGCTCTTCTATACTACACATAGCAACAAATGCAGATGAAGACGGACAGTGTGGCAGTAGGTCTCAGCATACACAAAGGAAAAGGCAAGATCCTCCGATACAACACAACATGCACCGACCAAATCACATTTGATAGAAGCCTTGGAAGATGTGGAAACTTTTACACACCTGGGCAGCATCAACTAGGTGGATTTGATGCAGATACGGGGAGACGAATTGGGTAGCATTCCTGCAACTGAAGAACATCTGGGAATCAAAACAACTATCTGTCAACAAACACTAAAATAAGAGTTGTCAAGACAAGTCTATTGTACGGAGCTGCAACTTGAAAAACTGCTATCATCATCATCATCAATAAGGTACAGGTATTCATAAAACAACTGTTTACGCAAGGTACTTCAGGGCCGTTAGTTGAATACCATTAGCAATCATTTACGGTGGTAGGGAAAAACCAGCTTCCGGGTAGAGAAGAAACCGGGAAAAACGCTGAAGTGAATAGAGCATGCATTGTAGAAATCACCAAACCGCATCCACAAACCAAATCTTAACTTGAAATTGTCAAAGCAAAAAGAAAAGAGGCAAACCAAAGAAAAAATTATCATTTCACTCTATAACCTTGTCTTACTTGAAAGGATAAATCAGAGCTGCTATACTTGGAGTGTCACGACCCGAAGCATAATCAAAATCTAACATCGACTGAACAGCTTTCACTTGTAAACCCCATATTAAACATTTTGTTTTCGCTGTGAAAAGTGGTTCTTCATAAATAATCTCATGATTGTTATCACCAGTAGTGTTGGCAGCAGAGGACTCAGAAACATTGGGATTTTGACCGTTCACCATTGATGTCACTTTTTCTGAGTTCTTGAAATACGATTTTAAAAAGTATGCAAAAATTTTAATTGACTAACTGATTAATTACAAAGGTTAGGTGAAATGTTCAAGAGCTACATAACTAGATAAGCTGAATCAATATAACAATTGAATAAAGCAGTGACTTAGCTGTAAGAAGTGTTTCACCTTTGATATTTGCCTTCAACACTACATATCCAATGGTCCCAACGTACATAAATAATGCTTCAAGGGCATCCTATGACAAAATGCTGGTAACCTAGAAATATCCTCTATTTTTAAACACGTATAGAATAAACCGACACCAAAGAATTTAGCCTAGCGCTTAATGTAAACAATACACATGCACAAAGCTTAGAAAAAAAGTAGTCACATTTCAAACACTGTGATATATTTTTAAGAATTATACAATCAGCTATAGAGATATCACTTATTTCATCAAAGTTCACATTGTTAGCTGACATTTTAGTTAACTGCGTCAATGTCAACAATACAATTTGATTATTAAACTGTCTTAGTATGATTTAAAAATACGAACTATTCGATTAAACGCTGCCAATATACTGAAAGCATTCTGATAATATGAAAGTAAATTAATTTCAGTAAAAAAAATAATTGTCACTGACACTTCATTTATGAAAATAATTTAAATCAATTTATAATTAATTGTATATTATGTATTGAATTATTATTATTGTTATTATTCTTATATTTGACTTCTTTTATTTAGAACCATTTTCTATAAGTCTATTCTTTACCATCACAATTACATCATCATATTCTCGACCCGTTCATTTCATGAATTTTAGCTTTCTGTTGTGAAGTGCTCTGAGAGATTGGACTGAGGCACATATATGTGCCAGGGTCTTAAGTTGACGGTGGCGTAGGGCGAAATATTTATTTGTTAACTAAGGGGGACTGGCATTCTGAGCTGTAGTTTGCCATGTTTTGCTTTATGGGTGTAAAATGTGATCTTTAGAGAGAGGATATTCATAGATTACTATTATTCGATCATAGGTGTTTTCAAAACATTGCCCACATATTTTGGGACTATCGAGTAGTTAGTGATTCTTAAGTGAGACGCATGGGTAAATATAACAAATTGATTGAAAAGCTAGTGAATCACTATTGATTGAGATGGTTAAGTATGACAGTCTATCGACTACTTCAATAAATGATGATGGATGGTGTGGGTGTTGTAGGAAAGCTATGGCCAGCCAAACCAAAACATGGTATCAGCTTATGAAGACACTGACTATGGAAACAAGTCACGCAAATAACCTGATTTAGGTTCGTCTTATTATCGTAACCCATGAGTAGAGTTTAAATGACGTGGTTCAAAATCGTCCTGAATCCAAATTTTCTAAATTCATCATATATTTTTATGATTATACTGATGAATATTTTCTTCCTGGATGCTTGATCATTCTATTCCCACTAATAGTGTTTATTCCACCTTTACTTCTCTGGGATTTGCTCCAAAAGTTTCATTTCATTGTACTAATGGGGTATAACAACTTGAACTGATGTGCATATGTTCCAGGTTCTTCGGTCAGTCAGCTACAACGGAGAACTTGGTATATACGTAGATCAGTTCAAGTTGCCATAACATCTAAATACACATTGATAGAATCGTCAATTCAAATCCCACAGTGGTAGAGGCAGCAGCAGTATTAGCAGTAATCGGAACCATTAGGGATTGAAGATATAACTCGAGAAGTATAATGATGCAGTGAGGCAAATTTAAAAAAAAGAAAAAAGGAGCAATTCGAAAGATTAGAATTTAAGAGAAGACAAAGAATGGATGCACCTGAGCCATTGCAAACGATTATGAGCCATGTCACTCAAGGTCTCTAAACACTGGTTACTAATGTCTGACGGACCTCAGCCAGGTAGTCTACACCAGGTTCTACATTCCATTTGACTGACTGAAAATTAAGTGCATGAATGAATAAGCTACAGAGATATACATAGTACTCACAAGATTGTTTACGAAATACACAAAGACGAGATACACATTTCTAATAGTTAAACATGATCCACGTGCGATTTCCAGTTAATTAGACTAGTGACCAAACTACAACCTGATCGACTGAATTCAATCAGCAATAACAACTATTTCGGTATGATAATGTTCACCACTATTGAGTAGATCAACCAATTGTAAATATATCAGTTACGTAGGTCATTCATCAGTCAAGCAGCCCACCAGTATCCTCTTTGATTGAGGGCATTGAGTGGGAAGATTTAAATCGCGTAAGGAGCATCAGCTTCTCCAAGCTTTTAAATACTTCGTGCTACTGATGATGAGTACCAACTGGTATGAATCAATTAACACTTTAAAAAAATACACGTGAGATTCATTAACTGACAATACTGGTCGTTTTATCGTCTTCAGATAGACAAAATCTAATCAGTAACATCAAAGAATATACACAAACACGCTATCTGTAATTACTACTAATCAGTGATTATACAGTAGCGTACAATAATTGCTTACCTTATGTTCACAACTAGAACCATTGAAACTGTACAATGACAGAGTATCTGAAGATGATTGAATTTTATTCGTTTTAGGTGAAGGTATTTGACGTAAACCAAATGCCATTGATACAATAGCAGTCATATGAGTTTCAGGTCCAAACACATAAATTGGAATATTGATATTACAACCTGGGCGTTGACAGAAAAAGAATTAAAGTAAAATCAACAAGTTTTAAAAAGAAATGTAAAATGTTAATTTTAAGATAAGAAACAATTATTAATTCAAAATAGTATTTAATGTGATAAGTTGGCTGGCTAGCTCTACAGGAATAAATGTTATACATATCAAACTGTAAAATAAGTTGGTTAATCATTATTTTAATAAGCAGCTGTTGTTACTGGTAAGCTGGCAAACACTGGCAATCAATCAATTTGGTAGGAGCTTTCATGATTAGAAATTATAACAATTTTTCGACAGTCGTTTCAGTTCACTTTAATTCAAAAGGGAAATTTTTAATTTAGCATTGTCAATTACAATTACATCACTTGCTTGTTTGTTATTTCTTCAGTTTTGTATTAAGGGTTACTGGAAAGTTATATGATAACAAAACATTCACGAAGGAGGTACACACTATTGTTTCTCACAATAGTGACTCCCTAAACCGATCTTCAACAAATCAAAATTTTAAAAAAATATCAAAAGCAAAATTCATATTGGAGCTCCAAATAACAATGATGCCAAAGTATGAAGTGTGTCGATATTTTCTAAGCGTGCAACTTATAGAGAGTAATAATGAACTCTTAGAGTTCATTTAAATATTTTAAGACGATGTAAAACAAATTCTTGATTAAAACTGATCCTGTTTGTCCTCAAATGCCGTGGCACGACCGAGAATGAGGAAAGTCTACTATCTCGAAATGCTCTCATATAACCATGCGTATATAGCCACTGTCAGGGAAGTCCTACTCACTGCCCTTTTGTGGCACAAGTTTTGTTCACGAGATTGAAAGGACGAAATGCGAATGTCCGGAGCTTTAACCCGGTTGCTGAAAACAGAGGATCCACCTAGAGGAGTTGGGAAACCCTAGTTCCAAAACAATGTTGTACATGGGCTCCATGATCCTGTAGTAACAAATGGCGTTGGTGACCGGCTACTGTGGGACAGTATTTCCTTACGTAGCTCCACTCCTTTGTGGATTAAACTTTTAGGTCAAAGGCCAGGAGTATGCCCCCCCTTGGAGAACTACCTGCTTCGGTTTGGGCATCCAAGCAGTATTCCTGCCCAATCACATACTCAATAATTTGTGTGGCACATAAAAATTTAATTGTCTCTTTGTACTAATATTGTTGGGTTTAAATAAATTTTGAATTTTTAAGAATATTGTTTGTTAATATATTTAGTTGAATTACTGAAACTGATGTAGTGACAATCATACATCTCTCATTCTGATAGTCATATAAGTGATACTACTCAAACAAAAATGAGCACTCAATTAGACAATGGAAACGTTTCACTCAATGGGTTAATACAGGTGGTCATCACTAAACTAATAAATTTTTGATTATTTATTTATTAAGTGTAAATACATTCACCGAACAACTAAAGCCTTATCAAAGAAACCGGTATTAAGAACCCGAATGTGAGTGAGACTATCTCGGAAAAGGATGGTCTTATTATCCATTCTCAATCCAGGAGACTGGATCGATGGGCAGAACACTTTAGGGATCAGTTCAACTGGCCTCGAGCCACTCTTCGGTTACCCACGATCTCCAGTCATCCTGAATGGCAAATCGACGTAAGTCCCCCTAGTCTTAATGAATTTGAAAAAGCGTTAGGAAATCTGAAGCGAGGACGAGCTGCAGGTCCTGATAGAGTGACCCCTGAGATATTTAAGGATGGTGGTCCAGTTTTAGCAGCTAGATTGACTGAGATCTCAGGTAAAATCTGGGAACTGGACGTAATCCCATCCGACTGGTCTCAATCCTTGATTGTCCCAATCTATAAGAAAGGACAGAAGTCTTCTTGTGACAATCACAGAGGAATAAGTCTAACTAATATAGTATCTAAAATATTGGCCTCAATAATACTTCGACGCTTAACGAAAGCTCGTGAAGAGCAGACTAGAGAAAACCAGGCTGGTTTTCGACCTGGACGTGGCTGTATAGACCACGTCTTCACACTCAGACAGGTCCTGGAACATAGACACACATTTAGGCGTCCTACAATAGTTGTTTTCCTAGACCTTAAGGCGGCATTTGACTCTGTTGATCGTAAGGTTCTGTGGCAGTGTCTGTCATTGAAAGGTGTACCACAGAAGTACATTAACCTCATACAAGCTCTTTACTCGAACACCACTGGTCGGGTGAGGGCTTATGGCGAACTGTCACCGGAATTCTTCACTTCAAGTGGTGTCCGTCAGGGATGTCCACTTTCTCCATTCTTGCTTAATTTTATCATAGACATGCTCCTAGAGTTAACATTATCCTCGTCCGAATTTTCAGGTGTAGATCTTTTACCAGGAGGCTCGCTTATTGACTTAGAATATGCCGATGACATATTTCTACTTGGTGAAGACGCTGACAAAATGCAGAGTCTTCTGACTACCATAAGCAACAATGCGAGCATGTTCGGGATGCGGTTTTCCCCCTCGAAATGCAAAATGTTGCTTCAAGACTGGGTTGCTTCGGCACCTGAACTAGTGAAAGGGAGTGAAGTAGTCGAGCGTGTAGATCACTTCACTTATCTTGGGAGTCTCATCAGTGCCGATGGCCTGGTGACTGACGAAATCTCAGCACGGATACAGAAGGCTCGATTGGCTTTTGCCAACCTGCGTCACTTATGGCGTAGGCGAGATATCCGTTTGCTGACTAAAGGACGAGTGTACTGCGCAGTAGTTCGCTCCGTCTTACTTTATGGCTGTGAAACATGGCCAGTGAGAGTAGAAGATATTCGTAGGTTACTGGTTTTCGATCATCGATGTCTTCGAAGCATTGCTCGTATATCGTGGGACACCCGAGTGAGCAACGCTGTTATTAGGAATCTGGTGCTAGGTAAGAATGGCAGATCAATCGATGAAGTATTGAAAGTACACCAGTTGAGGTGTTTGGGACATGTTTTACGTATGCCCAACCACCGACTGCCTCGAAGAGCTTTGTTTTGTGGTGTAGGAGTAGGTTGGAAGAAAGTTAGGGGCGGCCAAACCAAAACATGGCACAAATCCATGAAGTCATTGACTAGTGGACTGAGCCATGTCGGTAATTGTCGACTACCTGGTTGGGGTCCGCGAGATGATAATAATCGATGGTTAGAGACCTTGAATGACATGGCTCAAAATCGTTCGCAATGGCGCCAGTGCATTTATTCTCTGTGTTCTCTCAAATCCTAATCTTCTGGATTCTTCAACCCTCTAGTTTCGACTCTCTAAACTTTTCTCACTGAATCATACTTCTTGAGTAGTATCTTCTAATCCTAACCTCTCCGATTATTTCTAATTCCCTTACTACCTCTTCTACTATTGGATTTGAATTGACAATTACTTCTCTGTGCTGATGTGGTATGGCAACATGAACTGATGTACTTATGTACAAGGTTCTACGTTGCATCTGACTGACTGACTGACTGAAAGTTTGTTGTAAATATTTACACTACAAACGTGTGAAAATTTAAATTTAACATAAAAATAATATTTTAGCTTTACCCTACCCAATTCACGCATTACACGAAGACCCTCCTGATAGTTGGGGCCAGCACGACGGACAAATATACGTATATTATGATTTTGCAATTGTTCTTTGAATTCTGTCAAAGCACGTACAATACCTTTGAATGTAGCAGCAACATTAGTGAAATTTGCAATTCCTCCACCAATCAATAGAACTTTACCTGGAAATGTTGAGAATTTAAAGAAATGCCTTAGATAAAGCGAAAGGAAATTAATAGTGAGTCTTAACAATGTTGTCTAGAACAACAATATAATCACAGCAATTAAACCATCCACCACAGTAAACATAATAGTACGAGTAGATTACCTAGAAAATCGAATAAACTTTAAGATAGGGAAACAGAAACATATACAATGTCTCTTTATCACTAATCAACTTTTTAACTAATTATTCAACTGACTATCAAACTAACATGTAGTTAGTGTTACGGTTTATCAACACAAAATGATGTGCAAAGTAATACAAAAGACTGATCATAAATAACTGAATTACGATGATAACACCATTGTCTAAAGGGACTAGATTATAATCACTGTAGGGCTTAATACAAATATGCACCATTCAAAAACGTCACTACATTACTGCAACTCACTGGCCAAATAAACGCTTAAGTATTCAGCTTTAAGTTACTGTTTGTAGGGTGGATAATGATACTAGCTGAGTGTCTGGACTAAAACATGTGGACTGAGATTTGAACCAGTGATATTTCCTATACGGAATTTTCCAAGCTTTGTAAACCTTCCCTATATAAGTAAATAAAGTATCAAAAACCATTTATGTCTAAAGTGAAGCGGTACATAAACAGTCAAAAAAACTGAAGTTCAACCCAGTAGATTATGAGTTCCAATCTTGTGCTACCAACTTCTGTCTTAGACAGCTGGGTGGTAATTCCTACCAGACTTCATATCTGAAAGTATGATTCACAGTCGTATAAACGATTTTTCACTTGATAAATAAGACTTAGAATCCCACACTCTTCTTTCTCGCTATCCCTCGTTCTCTAATGATAATTTAAGTTTAAAGCAAAGTTCAAGAGAGAAAAAAAGAAAACTATTTGGAATGTGTGTGAATCTTACCATCTGGATGAGGTTCCCCAGTGGTCATCAAGGTTAGGATCGTTTTTGAATATTCATAAGTTAATTCCTCTGATGGTGCTCCAGAATATTCACCATAATTAGCTAAATCTTTTGCACCTTGACTGGCACCACCAGCTGCTTTGATTTTCTCAGCTAGTTCACATACTGTATCAGCATAAATCACTGAAGCTCCACCACCCGCACTCATTGTCCAAATACGACCATTTGGATTGAGTACGGTTAACTTTAACGATGCACCTGTTCGAGCATCTAATTTCGCGATGTAAGCTTCCTAAAGAAAATAAAATATTCGAAAGTGTAACTAAATTTCCATTGGAAAGTACAATACACATATATCAGGTACACATCTGCACACGAGGGTTCGAGTCACACTGAAGTCTGAAAGCCGGCATAATATTACTCAACTGCTCTAACCAAAGTAGGCCGAACAAGAAATGAACACAAGAGTTAGTAGATGGAAGTTTAACCTTCAAACTATTATATCATCGCTATAAGTTAGCATACGTTTGAGAAAGTAGTTTAAGTAAATGCATATTTTTGGCATTCCCATGACAAATAGAAATATCTATTCAGAATATAAGTATGTATAGATCTATTTCATGCTTGCGACATTTCATATTGCATTATTCGATGCAGAATAAATTGAGTGTGTTTTATCAATCGCTTTCTGGTTAATCTGAATAAGTCTCGTAAAAATTGCCATATATCCAACAAATTGAATGTACAATGAGTAAAAAGCTTTCGAAAGCGTTTCGTGATATTCACTTTTTTGAAAGAAATATAATCAATCATCAAATAACTTCTTAAAATGCAATTCAAGATGCTTGATGAAATTTTTTTTAATTATCTAATACATATCTACTGACTTGACGCTCTACTGAACTTTAAATGTTTTTATGATAATCTAACATGTACGGAAATTTTAACGAAACTTAAGGCGATAGTTAAGGTAAAAGTAACACAACCGTTATAACATTGAATCAGTCGACACCTAATATCTCATCAACATAGTGCAAGCCATGTAGAATCACTGAAACTAGTGACCACATTGCAACTTAGTCCATAAAATTCGACCAGCACTAAACAGGACTTAACAGACATGACTACCAGTCACTACGTAGGGGAAGATCAATTGTAAATACATGTATCTTACAGGAGTTCAGTTGAGACTGGGGTAAGCCAGTGGAACAGTCGCCGACTGTGAAATTGAGTGATACAGAATCGGATCAACCAGGAGGAATCAGCTTCCCTAAGACAACATGGACACCTTGATAAAGAGTGCCAAATAACACAAAGCATAGATCCAGAGTTTCCACCTAAAACCTAGAAAAGCAGGTTCCCCCTAGCTCGAATCTTTAAGGTTAGAAAATTTAAAAAATTAAAGGCATAAGTAATATAGCTAGGAATTAATTATAATAACCTAATATACTACAACAAAAGATCTATTTATTCCCTAGAAATTTATTATTTCTTTTGCAAACAATTAAGAAAATAGGAACGGTACTTTTATGGTTAGGGAATTGAATATTTGATAGAAGTTCACCTACTCACAACGACTTCAGTTTAAACGGTTCGGTAGAATCATAAACTCTGGCATAAAGTGTAAAGCCGATTACATAGTAAATGGATTATATCAAGCATTTATTCGTGACATTAGTAGCATAAAACGCGAAGAAAATTGTGATGTGGATAAGTTTGAAAACCACTCAGTCATTCAGTTAGTTAGTGAGTTAATCACCAACCCAAATGGACAAAACAAATAAGTACAAAAATTATTATTATAATGATCATAATTACCTCTTTAGTTTCAGTTCTACCAAAACCAAAAGGAAATTCCAACATTTTCCCATTTACTGACCATTCCAAGCTTGAAGTGAACAAATGTTCTGCGCATTGATCCAATTTCGCAGCTACATCCAATATGTGAATGTATAATTGTTCGTTGGTATCATTATTGACATGATTATTACAATCACTAACTTCGTTTACATTCATATTCCATTTACATATAACTAATGGATTGATTTCTAAATAGGTGAAGTATAATTTGTCAAAAACTGCATGCAGTTCAACAATGAAATCAGCTAGCATCCTAATAAGAGATATGTTTTGTCGCTTAATTAGAGTAAATGTAAACATATATGAATTTTAAATAAATTATTACATGATTACAAGAAAAGTACTTTCATTACCTTGATGTGGTCGGATTTGATCATCACAATAGACCAGTCACACTAGATTAGCTGCAATAATTGATATTTTGTGTTCTACCGTATCAGGTCGGTTGGTTATAGAGAGATTAGACAAAAAGTAGCAAACTTAATGTCTAAGAGAGAAGTCGTATTGCCAATTGTACTGGGTGTAACGGTAGTAGGAGGTTTCCTTAGGGAAATCCGAATATGCAGCGACGCTGCCAGAAAGTGCCACACTTCGCCATCAGTCAGGCTTTAAAAATGAGGAGCTATATCGAAAACTACTCACAAAAATGTTGTATGTGGTTGACTTCAAATAGTTATATTTAGGGTTTGGCGGGTCGAAGCAGCATCCAAGGACCTCCCAATTAATATTGGCGCACCTACGATTGAGGAGATCAGTATAGCCATCAGACAAATCAAGAGCGGCAAAGCAGCAGGACCAGACAACA
Organism: Schistosoma turkestanicum; assembly: GCA_944470395.2. NCBI lineage: Eukaryota > Metazoa > Platyhelminthes > Trematoda > Strigeidida > Schistosomatidae > Schistosoma > Schistosoma turkestanicum. Next base: position 20,809,849 of record OX103977.1, on the reverse strand, counting down.
TTCCAGCAGAGGCAATGAAAGCAGATGTGGAAGCAACTGCGAAAATATTTCACAAGCTCTTCAAGAAGATTTGGGATGAGGAACAAGTACCATCAGATTGGAAAGAAGGATACCTGATCAAAATACCAAAGAAAGGCGATCTCAGCAAGTGTGAGAACTACAGAGGCATCACTCTTCTTTCAATACCAGGCAAAGTCTTCAACAGGGTATTGTTAAACAGAATGAAGGACTTCGTAGACGCCCAACTTCGAGATCAACAGGCCGGATTTCGTAAGGATCGATCATGTACTGACCAAATTGCTACATTACGGATCATTGTGGAACAATCAATTGAATGGAACTCACAACTCTACATCAACTTCATCGACTACGAGAAAGCATTTGATAGCGTGGATAGGAAAACACTGTGGAGGCTTCTTCGACACTACGGTGTGCCTGAGAAAATAGTTAACATCATACGGAATTCTTATGATGGATTCAACTGCAAAATCGTGCACGGAGGTCAGCTGACAGACTCTTTTGAGGTGAAGACCGGTGTGAGGCAAGGTTGCTTACTCTCACCCTTTCTCTTTCTCCTGGTCATCGACTGGATTATGAAGACGTCAACATCTGGAGGGAAGCACGGTATCAACTGGACAGTTAGGACGCAGCTGGACGATCTGGACTTCGCAGATGACCTGGCTCTTCTATCGCACACTCAACAACAAATGCAAGAGAAGACGACCAGTGTAGCAGCAGCCTCTGCAGCAGTAGGTCTCAACATACATAAAGGAAAAAGCAAAATTCTCCGATGCAACACAACATGCACCAACCGAATCACGCTTGATGGAGATACCTTGGAGGACGTTAACACCTTTACATATCTTGGCAGCATCATCGACGAGAAAGGTGGATCGGACGCAGATGTGAGGACGCGGATTGGCAAAGCGAGGGCTGCATTTCTACAGTTGAAAAATATCTGGAACTCCAAACAACTTTCAAACGAAACCAAAATCAGGATTTTCAATACAAATGTCAAGACAGTTCTACTGTATGGAGCGGAAACATGGAGAACTACCAAAGCCATCATTCAGAAGATACAAGTGTTTATTAACAGCTGTCTACGCAAAATACTTCGTATTCGTTGGCCAGACACCATCAGCAACAACGTACTGTGGGAGAGAACAAACCAGATTCCAGCGGAATCGTAAATCGGGAAGAAGCGGTGGAAGTGAATAAAGCATATACTGTGAAAAACACCCATCTGAGTCACAAGGCTAGCCCTCACATGGAACCGTCAAGGCAAAAGGAAAAGAGGAAGGCCGAGGAACACATTGCACCGAGAAATAGAGAAAGACATGAGAAGAATGAACAAACAGTGGACAGAACTGGAGAGGGAAGCCCAGGACAGAGTTGGTTGGAGAAAACTGGTGGGCGGCCTATGCTCCATTGGGGGTAACAGGCGAAAGTAAGTAAGTAAGTAAGGGTTTCGCGGTCAAACTCTCAGGCTGTCAAGGTTAATCCCTAATCAAGTTCTCTTTCTGAGTCCCTCAAGAAGTATCCTTACATTATGATAACTATCCTAAAGCTTCTAACAGCAACTGAGCCAACTTTATCGTTAAATAGATACTTTTTTTATATTTTTCCAATAAAAGAGGTATTACTTGATAGTCCTGTAAAGGTTAGTTTACTTTGTAAACATTTATCCTAACGGATTGATATTAGTTGATATATAACTTAAAAATCAAAGGGAACTGCTGCTATCCATACTAATATTTTAACCCGATGTCTAGTGATTCAAACACTAGCGAATTATTCATTCAAATACCTCTAACTTGTTCGAAAATATGAAACGGTATGCAACTTCTTGTTATCAATACTGAACACTTCAATTAATCAGCCTAAGTTGCCATAAACACATCCTCAATAAACAGTCTCAAAATAATCTTTCTTGCAGAATTAATAGTTTGAGACAATGTACAATTTGTTCAGGATTCAATGAGCTTCAGAATAATAATTTGTTACAGAAAATAAGTATTTATTAAATTCATGAAAAAAATTGATGCACATCGAAAATGAGCTATTAAATCGATCTACTTAACAAAGTAACATATTCCCAACTAACCGTGCGCGCTTTGGACATTTTACTCCTGAAAGTAATGAACTTTGCAATAATTGGTCAGCAGAACAACCAGCTTTCATTCCAGAATCAGATTTCATAATACTTTCAACTGAAACTTCAAAACGTTTAGCCTATCAAAGTTCAAAAGAAACGACCACTAAGCAAGCAATGTATAAACATAAACACACGTTATTAGTATAATAGTAACATTTTCGAAAACCTGGCTTGCGAAGATTTAGCCACTTTGAAGACAGTTTTTATCACTAACTTAGATCACCTAGAGAAGTACAGAAGCCCGCGATCATTAAAAAATCCACTTAATTTTAGATTAGGACACCTTAACACAACTACTCATTAACAATTTTAAGCGAGAATAGATTGAGTACTCTGGGTTTCACAGCTAGTACAGTATTACTTAAACAAATTGGCCGGCAAACGCCTTCTTATAATAATAGCACTCCGTAATTAAGCCTTATCGTGTTAACCATGAAAACAATAAACCGTGTGTTTGATCTAGTGTGGATCTCTGTCACACACTTTTGGGTTTCGAATCAGAGCAAAACAGTAATCCAGTGAGACTTGATTTTAAGCGATTTTTGTCTGGTATCAGTTTACGATATAAAATAACTCATCTTCGTATAAAACGTGTAGTACCCAGTACAAATCAGTTTAAATCATTGTTATCACAATCATTTCAAAAACTGTTGATATATGGATGCATTTTTTTAATACATTTTTATTTTAATTGCTTATTTGGTTCTAAATACTTTTTTAGTTCAAGCTCCATCGAGCAAAAGAAAGTTATATGAAGGCTAAACTTTTAAGTGGAGTGAGTGCTAAAAAGATAATGTGGAGAAATCTCAAAATAAATAAACAGTCGAGAAAGCTGGAACAGTCTGATTAAATATTACCCATAATAGAAGTTCATTACACTAGAACAGATTTCTGTTACATGCACTTTGTATAGAATCGATGCAATGAATGGGCCAATCACCCATCGGCCGAATTGCAACCTTTTTGGCTAAAGAACCGTTCATTTTCAGACCTGATAAGCAACGCTGATCAGTATATGAATTTTTGAGAATGAAATATTTTAATAGAACAACCGAATTATTCAATAACAAAATATGGTGGTATCTCAAGAACAATAATCGGAGCAGAATAACATCCATGCATTTGCTCAGCTGATTTGGAAAAACAGGTGTACAAAACTTTTACGCCATTTGCATCTCCGTCTACATCACATACAGAGGGAGACTAAGAGAATATGCTTTCAACAGTGTGACTGTATATGATTTCCTCCACAATGAACAAAAAGTCAATATTTTGAAATATTCTATGTATGAACAAATTTCCATATATTGGAATATTTCGAAGATCTTTCCATCAAATTGTTTTAAATAAATTTATTTGTTATTAAAGGATGCTACGGTTAACATTGAATTGTTATGGTAATTTTAGTTCACGCTCTTAATTACAAATACTTTATCTTTACTTCAAATTTTCTGAGCTTTACTTATCTAACCTTGTTAATCAAGTGTCATTGCAGTTGTGATTACGCAACAAAGAGCACTAATCCTCAACTCCTAGAAACATCTTTTTAAGCTACTTGCTTTTGTTCAACAAAATACTTATAAAAATATCTTATGAAAAATTAACAGCACAAACTTTTCTTATAATTTGCCTCGATCTATTGCATTTTTACTGATCTACCAACCTGGTCAAGACTTTTTTAATGTGATCGAAACTATGCACATTTGTTTCTGATAGTTAATGCTATAGCTCTTATGTTGTAAGTAGCTGAAGACAAAACCATAACTAAATTTTAACTAATATTTTTTGACTACAATTTTTTCCTGAACTTATTAAAATTAACAAGTGGGAAGGATTATATGGAGAAAAATCTTTGACAAAATGACATTTTTAGGGAAATGAATTACAATACTATACATACCTTAGAGTCGACTTCACCCACATCTACTCCACCAACATGATGAAAAAGAATAACGTTTGAATTTCTTTGTGTGTACATACATAGATAGTACTCTTCTTGCTTCAACGACAACACAGAGTTGTTTTCATCAAATTTCATTTGAAGTAATAGAATAAATGAGTAGTGAAAAATTGCCATGATTAGAATAGATATCAATGTAGTAATGAATGTAAATTCACACATTTATAAGGCTAGCCAGATTAATTTTAAAGTGAACAATAATAGTTCAATATATAAAATGAAGCATAGGGGCAATGTATGCTCCATGTATTGACACGAGTTTCTAGACTATGACTTCATAAGGTAAAATAAGTTCAAATTACCTGTTCATGTGGCACAAATGGTTCAATAAGGAAGCGATCCAAAATTCCACAGGTAGAACCAATCTAAAGTAAAACAATGAAAACCAAGATATTGTGAAATCGAAACGAAAAAAAAAAAAAAACTAAACAAATATAGGTTGCGTTGATGGGCAAATTGAATATCTACTTAAATTCCTGTTGACTTGATAACACATTGAACGAAACTTAGGATCAAAACAAAATATTATGCTGACAATCTATCTTACCATTAAGAGGAAGACCAATTACAACCAATTAAAGTGTAGTTTGAGTGCTTAACCAAACATAAAATTAAGGAGGAAGGGTGGTAGTAGAATCATTCATGTCAGTTTTGATGCTTTGTTGTTTAATGATGATGTTATATTTACATAGATAAATGTCGGTATAAATGAGCAACGAAGGGTACATGCACCACAAAAATAAAGTGAAATTATGAAGAAAAAGAGGAAGGATTATAATCAAAAACAGATAAATGAATTAAATAGGTGAATAAGAATAGTTTCACTTATTCCATCCATTTATCTGTTTGAATGAGAGTAGCGGGATGTGAATACACAATCTCATCTCTGTGTTAATGTAGAATAGCAACTTGAACCGATGTACGTACTAAGGAGTTCTGCGTTGTAGCTGACTGACTGGGTGAATGAATGAAATAGTCCAGTTTCAACATAGGTAGCATGAATTCTTTTAGCAAAGTCACAATTTCATATTCAGAATGTAAAACAGCACAACACTACCGTTACTAGCCTCTGTTCTGAGCTGTCTGATGTCAAAAGTCCTGGAGTCGAACCATTTATACGATCCCGGTAAGAGAGTAGTGATGGGGCGGCAAATGCAATTTTTGTACATTATTTTAAATGTCACGGCTCCGCGTAATGAACTGGAGAGAAGGAATTACTTAGTGGAGCAATAAAGCTTTGATTCAAAATCAAAGGATTACTAAGTTCGAAAGATCACGAGAGTCAGTCAGTTAGTTGCAATGTAGAACTTCGTACGTAAGTACATCATTTCAGGTTGCCATACCACATCAGTACAGAGATATAATTGTCAATTCAAATCCCAAAGTGATAAAGATAGTAGAGGTATTAATGCTAATGAAGAAGACTAGGGTTCGAAGATATTATTCAAGACCACGAGAGAACAAAAGGTGTACGAACCCATCTCTTGCTTTCGACTACCATAACAGCTGCTTCGTTATTGTGGAAAAAACATCATGACTACGGCAACTCACCAAAGGAATAAATACTTATCGATGACAGTAAAGGTTTATCGATAATATTAAATCCCAATAAAAAGAACCTTGAAACACTGATGACAATAATCTTCAGAAACGGAAGCATACGTTATACGTCCATGTGCAGTGTTGCTTATATTTACTAGCCAGCTGAGCTATTTTCACAAGTAGGTATAATAAAAAAAAAACTTGAATAGGTATACATAATGGATGTCAACTACTAGCTTGATCTTTATAATACTCTAAAGGAAATATAACTGCATAACTCTTGAAAACCTGGTGCGACAAAATCCTAAGTAATTTTCTTCAGAGTGCTTTTACTTACATCCAAATAGAAAGAAGAATTTATAATTTTTTTCGTCATATGAAGAAACAAATAAATGTAATTACCGTGAATTTACTCCCCAACAAACTTTTTATTTCCTTCTGTAAATCCACCCATTTGAGGCCTACGAAAACTAGCCCCAATTTTCCTCTGCGTTTTTTAAGGACATCAGGCTTACTAACAAGATTCTATAACGGAATAAATCGGTATATGTTAAAAATCTTCCGTACGTTGTGTAATATCCACTCATCGGTTGCTAAACAAAGATCCTCACTTGTTTTAACTACGCGGAGTGGGTTTTTCGCAAGCTTAGAGTAACAAATAGAATTGTATATAATCGCCTTGGCGGACTCTTCGTAAACAGCCTTCGAAGACATTTGACTTTACGTATCTAGCTAAAACTGTACATTCTTTTGATGCTGTAAAACAAAACATCTTTTAACTACTTATAACTTTAACATCTGTTTGATCGTTTCACCTTAACTTTTGAGAGCACACATTTTTGCATCTAATTCATGGGAACTTTATTTGGAACTTTAATAGTAAAGTGAATGTTTGTCGTTCGTCGGTCTGGGTCAATGTTGATCTGTTTAGTGCCATGAAGATTAATACATTTTGTGTCATTTGAATATGCCTCAAATACCCCGAATTGAGTCAAATGTGCCCTATAAATGAATATCCATGAGTTTACTTGGTTGTTGACTTTATCTCTTCCGAAAGCAGTGTTTTGACGCCAGTATTCAGTCGTTAGAGGTAAGAATGAGATTTCCAGATTCCGAAATTGGACAGTGTGGCGTAAATTTATGCAGTGACATGCAATTCAGCAAAATTTTAAGTATAAGCTACAGAAAAATATAAGTTGTGACATCCAATATCTTTTTCACAAACTAGTATAAACCAATTGATTTTTTTTCACTCGATTCTCATTCTTTCGGTACAGTTCCAGATGTTTGGCAGTGTCCAGTAAATGGGGGTCTAGCCACTTAAGTGAAATAATTCTAGTCACTTGGCAGTTGGTCGCGAGTTTTTATGTATCGGGATTTGAACGTAAACGTTTGTTTCAGGGCAGTAGGCTCTCTGGATACCAGCAGCTATCACACCATCAGACCGGAGATCAATTGGTTGCAATGTGAAGAAACACAGGGAGAAAATTCTAGTGATAATGACTAAAAGATTTCAAAACTAAGTAAATAACAGACAATTTAGTTTATCATTTGGTAGTGAAGATTGTTCGAGAGAACTGAAGTGTAGGCAAGGGAGAGGAAACAGAGATAATACGCGAGATATATTAATTAGGTGATCTAAGGGGGTTGCAATAATAACGACTAGCAGGTCTCAAAACATGCATCACGCACAGCTTGTCAAAGAGGGAGACGATAATCCGTATGTGAGTACGTGTTTATCAAGTCTCTTCTTAAAGTTGTCCACTGAGGGAGCTTTGGTCACCTAGGCTGAATGAGCATTCCAAGTTGCGATCACTCTCAATAAGAAAAAGGGTGAACGAACCTGAATATTCGCTCTTTGATGTGCAATCTTTCGAGGATTGCCTCGAGGGTGTATTGGTGATGCATCAGTAAAATGCTCACGTTGGGATGGTTTGGCGAGCTTAATATGTTGTACGCCATAATCAGATCACCTCTGATTCTCCTGTATCTCAGTGGGAATAATCCCAAGTGCTGCAGTCCATCTTCGTAAAGTTCATTCTTCAACCCTATCACCCAGTTGGTTGCTCGTCTCTGCACTCTTTTAAATAGAGTGGGTGCGATGACATTGTGAACCTCCAGGACTATGCGCGCGTATATCTTATAAAATGTTAAGGATAATTTCGGGTTGAAAGCACGGTGTTGTCTTCGCATAAAGTGAAGAGTTGCATTAGAATTGGCTATTAAACCGATATGACTATGTGAGGAAACATTAGGGAGCGGAATTCCGATGAGGGTGTCAGTAGTTTGCATCATATGGGGCGTAGTGGGTTCGCGTAGCATTCTAAACATGTCAATGCCTGGTTTAACTGATCTGCAAAGTTTGTGTTAAAGATCTCAGCCATCACTAAGTTGGCGGGGTCTTCTCAGTTCGGTCCTTTGAGAGAACACAATCCCTGATTCGTTGGTTTTCTTTCAGTCGCAAACCTGAACAGATTCTTCGGGTTAGCATGTATTTTGGCAGCTAGCTTTATCTGAAATCATCTACTATCACTCCAAACTTTGGTACTGCATCTGTTTCTCGATAACAAGTAAGAACTTCATGCAGTTTTTTCCTAGACAGGCGAAAGAAGTGACTTGAATTTTTCGCTTATTTCTTTGCACAATGTTCATGTTTCGTCGTATTCACCATTACTTTCTTTTTGACAGCCTTTCTGAGTTATCATGACATATGAAGGATTTAGTCTTCATCTTAAAACTTGAACTTTTAATAATTCACTGAGATTTTGATGGTAATTGACAGTACTGACGTTTAGCTTCGAATTTATAGCCACTTCTATCTTCATTTATTCTGTCCTTTGAAAATTCAAAAGGGATGGCTTATTTTCAAGTTCTTAGCGGTCTAATAGGTGATAAAACAGGGTATATGTTTGACGAATACAGATTATCAGTTCTTCTTTTAAGGTGTTTAGTCTCGTATAGTCGGAGCCTTATAACCTGAATTTGTAGTCCTAACAATTTTTCCAGCAACAAAACACGTATCTCGTGGATCGTGCTCAGTTATTTGTTCTGGACCGGGGAATAATTTAGCTGTTTAACCTTCGTACTCAGTTTACATCCTCAACAGACTTAGTATTGAGTATGACGTATATAATATTGAAATGTTACGCATACGGAGTTGTATACTCCTCTTAAGTTTGAATCCTTTTAATACCCTTTGATACAGTCGCGAGTACCTATGCATATTTGTTACCGGGATTCCCTGATTATATTGGTGTAAAAACACCTAGACACTGGTTAGTTTCACTTCATTTCTGTGCACTGCAGATTAAACAAGTCTAATGCACTTCCGGATTTATTAAACTACAACACAATTTTGGATGCTCTATTACTAGTGTCATTTTCATTCTTATACAATTTCTGGAGATTTTAAGCCCAACAATCAATGTATATCCAAAATTATAATAAAGTGATCTAATTTCGGCACGATTTCTATACTACTGTTGTTTCACTCTTGTCTCAAATTATTGCTATCACTTTCGGTAGTTTTTTTACTAAAGTATATACCAGCTGATTCAAGTTGTCGAACGTAAATTAAAGAACATATTTTCTAGTTATCAGTGAATTCATTTCATCGCGGTCATTCAGTATAAATAAAATGAATTGGACGTGGAACCGAAAGAAAAAGAATCGACCGCGAAGAAATCAAATTGGTTTCCCGATTCCTAATAACAGCGTTGCTCACTCGGGTGTCCCACGATATGTGAGCAATGCATCGAAGACACCTATGATCGAAAACCAATAGCCTACGAATATCTTCTACTCTCATTGGCCATGTTTCACAGCCATAAAGTAAGACGGAGCGAACCACTGCGCAGTAAACTCGTCCTTTAGTCAGAGAACGGATATCTCGCCTACGCCATAAGTGACGCATGTTGGCAAAAGCTAATCGAGCCTTCTGTATCCGAGCTGAGAGTTCGTCAGT
>OX103977.1:20732915-20799729 GCA_944470395.2 Schistosoma turkestanicum | reverse complement strand
GTACCCAGTACAAATCAGTTTAAATCATTGTTATCACAATCATTTCAAAAACTGTTGATATATGGATGCATTTTTTTAATACATTTTTATTTTAATTGCTTATTTGGTTCTAAATACTTTAGCTCAAGCTCCATCGAGCAAAAGAAAGTTATATGAAGGCTAAACTTTTAAGTGGAGTGTGCTAAAAAAATCATGTGGAGAAATTTCAAAATAAATAAACAGTCGAGAAAGCTGGGACAGTCTGATTAAATATTACCCACAATAAAAGTTCATTACACTAAAACAGATTTCTATCACATCCACTTTGTATAGAATCGATGCAATGAATGGGCCAATCACCCATCGGTCAAATTGCAACCTTTTTGGCTAAAGAACCGCTAGTTTGCAGACCTAATAAGCAACGCTGATCAGTATATGAATTCTTGAGAATGAAATATTTTAATAAAACAACCGAATTATTCAATAACAAAATATGGTGGTATATATAGAGAACAATAATCGGAGCAGAATAACATCCATGCATTCACTCAGCTGATTTTTTTATGATACAGATAGGAAACAATAGTATAAATTATTTGGAAAAACAGGTGTACAAAACTTTTACGCCATTTGCATCTCCGTCTACATCACATACAGAGGGAGACTAAGAGAATATGCTTTCAACAGTGTGACTGTATATGATTTCCTCCACAATGAACAAAAAGTCAATATTTTGAAATCTATGTATGAACAAGCTTCCATGTATTGGAATATTTCGAAGATCTTTCCATCAAATTGTTTTAAATAAATTTATTTGTTATTAAAGGATGCTACGGTTAACATTGAATTGTTATGGTAATTTTAGTTCACGCTCTTAATTACAAATACTTTATCTTTACTTCAAATTTTCTGAGCTTTACTTATCTAACCTTGTTAATCAAGTGTTATTGCAGTTGTGATTACGCAACAAAGAGCACTAATCCTCAACTCCTAGAAACATCTTTTTAAGCTACTTGCTTTTGTTCAACAAAATACTTATAAAAATATCTTATGAAAAATTAACAGCACAAACTTTTCTTATAATTTGCCTCGATCTATTGCATTTTTACTGATCTACCAACCTGGTCAATACTTTTTTTATGTGATCGAAACTATGCACACTTGTTTCTGATAGTTAATGCTATAGCTCTTATGTTGTAGGTAGCTGAAGACAAAACCATGACTAAATTTTAACTAATATTTTTTGACTACATTTTTTTCCTGAACTTATTAAAATTAACAAGTGAGAAGGATTATATGGAGAAAAATCTTTGACAAAATGACATTTTTAGGGAAATGAATTACAATACTACACATACCTTAGAGTCGACTTCACCCACATCTACTCCACCAACATGATGAAAAAGAATAACGTTTGAATTTCTTTGTGTGTACATACATAGATAGTACTCTTCTTGCTTCAACGACAACAGAGAGTTGTTTTCATCAAATTTCATTTGAAGTAATAGAATAAATGAGTAGTGAAAAATTGCCATGATTAGAATAGATATCAATGTAGTAATGAATGTAAATTCACACATTTATAAGGCTAGCCAGATTAATTTTAAAGTGGACAATAATAGTTCAATATATAAAATGAAGCATAGAGTCAATGTATGCTCCATGTACTGAAACGAGTTTCTAGACTATGACTTCATAAGGTAAAATTAGTTCAAATTACCTGTTCATGTGGCACAAATGGTTCAATAAGGAAGCGATCCAAAATTCCACAGGTAGAACCAATCTAAAGTAAAACAATACAAACCAAGATATTGTGAAATTGAAACAAAAAAAACTAAACAAATATAGGTTGCGTTGATGGGCAAATTGAATATCTACTTAAATTCCTGTTGACTTGATAACACATTGAACGAAACTTAGGATCAAAACAAAATATTATGCTGACAATCTATCTTACCATTAAGAGGGAAACTAATTACAACCAATTAAAGTGTAGTTTTAGTACTTAACCAAACATAAAACTAAGGAGAAAGGGTGGTAGTAGAATCATTCATGTCAGTTTTGATGCTTTGTTGTTTAATGATGATGTTATATTTACATAGATAAATGTCGGTATAAATGAGCAACGAAGGGTACATGCACCACAAAAATAAAGTGAAATTATGAAGAAAAAGAGGAAGGATTATAATCAAAAACAGATAAATGAATTAAATAGGTGAATAAGAATAGTTTCACTTATTCCATCCATTTATCTGTTTGAATGAGAGTAGCGGGATGTGAATACACAATTTCATCTGTGTTAATGTAGAATAGCAGCTTGAACTGATGTACGTACTAAGGAAGTTCTGCATTGTAGCTGATTGACTGGGTGAATGAGAGTAGTGCATAATGAAATAGTCCAGTTTCAACATAGGTAGCATGAATTCTTTTAGCAAAGTCACAATTTCATATTCAGAATGTAAAACAGCACAACACTACCGTTACTAGCCTCTGTTCTGAGCTGTCTGATGTCAAAAGTCCTGGAGTCGAACCATTTATACGATCCCGGTAAGAGAGTAGTGATGGGGCGGCAAATGCAATTTTTGCACATTATTTTAAATGTCACAGCTCCGCGTAATGAACTGGAGAGAAGGAATTACTTAGTGGAGCAATAAAGCTTTGATTCAAAATCAAAGGATTACAAAGTTCGAAAGATCACGAGAGTCAGTCGGTCAGTTGCAACGTAGAACTTCGTACGTAAGTACATCATTTCAGGTTGCCATACCACATCAGCACAGAGACACAATTGTCAATTCAAATCCCATGGTGGTAGAGATAGTAGGAGTACTACTAGTAATGGAGAAGATCAGGGTTCGAAGATGTTATTCAAGACCACGAGAGAACAAAAGGTGTACGAACCCATCTCTTGCTTTCGACTACCATAACAGCTGCTTCGTTATTGTGGATAAAACATCATGTCTACGGCAACTCACCAAAGGAATAAATACTTATCGATGACAGTAAAGGTTTATCGATAATATTAAATCCCAATAAAAAGAACCTTGAAACACTGATGACAATAATCTTCAGAAACGGAAGCATACGTTATACGTCCATGTGCAGTGTTGCTTATATTTACTAGCCAGCTGAGCTATTTTCACAAGTAGGTATAATAAAAATAAACTTGAATAGGTATACATAATGGATGTCAACTACTAGCTTGATCTTTATAATACTCTAAAGGAAATATAACTGCATAACTCTTGAAAACCTGGTGCGACAAAATCGTAAGTAATTTTCTTCAGAGTGCTTTTACTTACATCCAAATACAAAGAAGAATTTATAATTTTTTTCGTCATATGAAGAAACAAATAAATGTAATTACCGTGAATTTACTCCCCAACAAACTTTTTATTTCCTTCTGTAAATCCACCCATTTGAGGCCTACGAAAACTAGCCCCAATTTTCCTCTGCGTTTTATAAGGACATCGGGCTTACTAACAAGATTCTATAACGGAATAAATCGGTATATGTTAAAAATCTTCCCTACGTTGTGTAATATCCACTCATCGGTCGCTAAACAAAGATCCTCACTTGTTTTAACTACGCGAAGTGGGTTTTTCGCAAGCTTAGAGTAACAAATAGAATGGTATATGATCGCCTTGGCGGACTCTTCGTAAACAGCCTTCGAAGACATTTGACTTTATGCATCTAGCTAAAACTGTACATTCTTTTGATGCTGTAAAACAAAACATCTTTTAACTACTTATAACTTTAACATCTGTTTGGTCGTTTCACCTTAACTTTTGAGAGCACACATTTTTGCATCTAATTCATAGGAACTTTATTTGGAACTTTAATAGTAAATTCGACCTACTATCAAGTGACTGTTTGTCGTTCGTCGGTCTGGGTCAATGTTGATCTGTTTAGTGCCATGAAGATTAATACATTTTGTGTCATGTTAATGTGCCTCAAATACCCCGAATTGAGTCAAATGTGCCCTATAAGTGAATATCCATGAGTTTACTTGGTTGTTGACTTTATCTCTTCCGAAAGCAGTGTTTTGACGCCAGTATTCAGTCGTTAGAGGTAAGAATGAGATTTCCAGATTCCGAAAGTGGACAGTTTGGCGTAAATTTATGCAGTGACATGCAATTCAGCAAAATTTTAAGTATAAGCTACAGAAAAATATAAGTTGTGACAACCAATATCTTTTTCACGAACTAGCATAAACCAATCGATTTATTTGCGCTCGATTCTTGTTCTTTCGGTACAGTTCCAGATGTTTGGCAGTGTCCAATAAATGAGGGTCTAGCCACTTAAGTGAAATAATTCTAGTCACTTGGCAGTTGGTCGCGAGTTTTTATGTATCGGGATTTGAACGTAAACGTTTGTTTCAGGGCAGTAGGCTCTCTGGATACCAGCAGCTATCACACCATCAGACCGGAGATCAATTAGTTGCAATGTGACGAAACACAAGGAGAAAATTCTAGTGATAATGACTAAAAGATTTCAAAACTAAGTAAATAATAGATAATTTAGTTTATCATTTGGTAGTGAAGATTGTTCGAGAGAACTGAAGTGTAGGCAAGGGAGAGGAAACAGAGATAACAGGCGAGATATATTAATTAGGTGATCTAAGGGGGTTGCAATAATAACGACTAGCAGGTCTCAAAACATGCATCACGCACAGCTTGTCAAAGAGGGAGACGATAATCCGTATGTGAGTACGTGTTTATCAAGTCTCTTCTTAAAGTTGTCCACTGAGGGGCTTTGGTCACCTAGGCTGAATGAGCATTCCAAGTTGCGATCACTCTCAATAAGAAACAGGGTGAACGAACCTGAATATTCGCTCTTTGATGTGCAATCTTTCGAGGATTGCCTCGAGGGTGTATTGGTGATGCATCAGTAAAATGCTCACGTTGGAATGGTTTGGCGAGCTTAATATGTTGTACGCCATAATCAGATCACCTCTGATTCTCCTGTAACTCAGTGGGAATAATCCCAAGTGCTGTAGTCCATCTTCGTAAAGTTCATTCTTCAACCCTATCACCCAGTTGGTTGCTCGTCTCTGCACTCTTTTGAATAGAGTGGGTGCGATGACATTGTGAACCTCCAGGACTGGGCGCGCGTATATCTGCTAAAATGTTAAGGATAATTTTGGGTTGAAAGCACGGTGTTGTCTTCGCATAAAGTGAAGAGTTGCATTAGAATTGGCTATTAAACCGAGATCGCTATGTGAGGAAACATTAGGGAGCGGAATTCCAATGAGGGTGTCAATAGTTTGCATCATGTGGGGCGTTGTGGGTTTGCGTAGCATTCTAAACATGTCAATGCCTGGTTTAACTGATCTGCCAAGTTTGTGTTGAAGATCTCAGCCATCACTAATTTGGCGGGGTCTTCTCAGTTCGGTCCTTTGCGAGAACACAATCCCTGATTCGTTGGTTTTCTTTCAGTCGTAAACCCGAACAGATTCTTCGGGTTAGCATGTATTTTGGCAGCTAGCTTTATCTGAAATCATCTACTATCACTTCAAACTTTGGTACTGCATCTGTTTCTCGATAACAAGTAAGAACTTCGTGCAATTTTTTCCTTGACAGGCGAAAGAAGTGACTTGAATTTTTCGCTTATTTCTTTGCGCAACGTTCATGTTTCCTCGTATTCACCATTAATTTCTTTTTGACAGCCTTTCTGAGTTATCATGACATATGAAGGATTTAGTCTTCATCTTAAAACTTGAACTTTTAATAATTCACTGAGATTTTGATGGTAATTGACAGTACTGACGTTTTAGCTTCGAATTTATAGCCACTTCTATCTTCATTTATTCTGTCCTTTGAAAATTCAAAAAGGGATGGCTTATTTTCAAGTTCTTAGCGGTCTAATAGGTGATAAAACAGGGTATATGTTTGACGAATACAGATTATCAGTTCTTCTTTTAAGGTGTTTAGTCTCGTATAGTCGGAGCCTTATAACCTGAATTTGTAGTCCTAACAATTTTTCCAGCAACAAAACACGTATCTCGTGGATCGTGCTGAGTTATTTGTTCTGGACCGGGGGACTAATTTAGCTGTTTAACCTTCGTACTCAGTTTACATCCTCAACAGACTTAGTATTGAGTATGGACGTATATAATATTGAAATGTTACGCATACGGAGTTGTATACTCCTCTTAAGTTTGAATCCTTTTAATACCCTTTGATACAGTCGCGCGTACCTATGCATATTTGTTACCGGGATTCCCTGATTATATTGGTGTAGAAACACCTAGACACTGGTTAGTTTCACTTCATTTCTGTGCACTGCAGATTAAACAAGTCTAATTCACTTCCGGATTTATTAAACTACAACACAATTTTGGATGCTCTATTACTAGTGTCATTTTCATTCTTATACAATTTCTGGAGATCTTAAGCCCTACAATCAATGTATATCCAAAATTATAATAAAGTGATCTAATTTCGGCACGATTTCTATACTACTGTTGTTTCACTCTTGTCTCAAATTATTGCTATCACTTTCGGTAGTTTTTTACTAAAGTATATACCAGCTGATTCAAGTTGTCGAACATAAATTGAAGAACATTTTTTCTAGTTATCAGTGAATTCATTTCATCGCGGTCATTCAGTATAAATAAAATGAATTGGACGTGGAACCGAAAGAAAAAGAATCGACCGCGAAGAAATCAAATTGGTTTCCCGATTCCTAGTAACAGCGTTGCTCACTCGGGTGTCCCACGATATGTGAGCAATGCATCGAAGACACCTATGATCGAAAACCAATAGCCTACGAATATCTTCTACTCTCATTGGCCATGTTTCACAGCCATAAAGTAAGACGGAGCGAACCACTGCGCAGTAAACTCGTCCTTTAGTCAGCGAACGGATATCTCGCCTACGCCATAAGTGACGCAGGTTGGCAAAAGCCAATTGAGCCTTCTGTATCCGGGCTGAGATTTCGTCAGTCACCATGCCATCAGCACTGATGAGACTCCCAAGATAAGAGATAAGATAAAATTAAACAAAAATGGAGAGAGTGGACAGCCCTGACGGACACCACTTGATGTAGAGAATTCAGATGACAGTTCGCCATAAGCTCTCACTCGACCAGTGGTGTTTGAGTAGAGAGCTTGTATGAGGTTAATGTACTTATTTGGTACACCTTTCAATGACAGACACTGCCACAGAACCTCACGATCCACTGAGTCGAATGCCGCCTTAAGGTCCAGGAACACGACTATTGTCGGACGTCTAAATGTGTGTCTGTGTTCCAGGACCTGTCGTAGTGTGAAGGTGTGGTCTATACAACCACGTCCAGGTCGAAAACCAGCCTGGTTTTCTCGAGTCTGCTCTTCGCGAGCTCTAGTTAGACGTCTAAGTATAATCGAGGCTAACAATTTAGAAACTATATTAGTTAAACTTATTCCCCTGTGATTGTCACAAGAGGACTTCTGTCCTTTCTTGTAGATTGGGACAATTAGCGACTGAGACCAGTCGGATGGGATTACGTCCATTTCCCAGATTCTACCTAGGATCTCGGTCAGTTTAACCGTTGAAACTGGACCATCATCCTTAAACATCTCAGGGGTCAGTCTATCAGGACCCGCAGCTCGCGCTCGCTTCAGACTTCCTAACGCTTTCTCAACTTCATTAAGACCAGGGAGACTTACGTCGATTTGCCATTCAGGATGACTGGAGATCGTGGGTAACTGAAGAGTGGCTCGAGGCCAGTTGAACTGATCCTTAAAGTGTTAATAATAATAATAATAATAATAATAATAATAATAATTTATTCTCAAATAACAAACATGTTAGAAGAGACATGCCAATTTACAGGCAAGATCAAAATGTTAAGATTAACAACATATTTCTTTTAAAACGGTATGCATTTACTGAAACATTTCACAAGATTCATTGTTTTCTTAAAGATGGAATGTTCAATGCGAATAATTGGCGCAAGTTACGAAGGTTGCGTTACGACAATCATCTTATGGACTGAGAAACGATTCATGGTAGAGATAGGTTTGCATATAACAAGAATTGATGCGGTAAATGTACAAAGGTATGGTTGATATTCATCAGCTAATGATTTTATATGTTCTTGGGTAGGGTAACCAAGTCTACTGCAAATATCCAGACTAATATATGAGGAGTGGAATAAGGTTCTGAAAAAAGAGGAATAAAGAAGACGGGACGAGGAGCGGAACAGAAAATACGTTTATAGATAAAACAAAGGTATGTTTACTCAGACTTTTTAATGTCATTACTGTACACCTGCACTTATGTAGGTTAATGAACACAAATTATTGGTGAGAAAACTATTGGGAAGTTAGTCGAAAGAATAGAGGAAATTCAGAAGTACCAAGTTGTTAGTAATAATGTTGATTTACAAAATATCATAAAGAGGCTCAGTGATATAATTTTTTGTTTTATATATTCTTTTTATTTTTAACTCTGCAGCTCAAGAAATTATGAATGAGCTCTTTTTTAGTATAGTTATCCAGACCAGCTTGTAATAGGATTTCTCGGTAGGAAGTAAAAACCAGTGCAAGGTTACAGACATGAGTTGTAGACGAGGTTAACAAGGAAAAGTAACATCAATATCACTGATTTGTTACATCCTGCCATATCGTAAGGAGCCGTAAGCAAACAAAATGTTCTGCCACACAGACATGGGTAGATTGAGGTTATCGCCCCACCGTCATGAATGCTGGTCAGAAACTCCACCCTCCCTCCTTTTTTGATGTTAGGCTCTCTTACGTTTAATGGTTGATTGTAAATAATGGTCTGTAGTCTACTCTAATTTTTTTTTGTAAACCTTATCGGAATTCACTTTCTCTACTAGCTCCATATTACAAGCCATCCAGATAACTTCGCCAGAGAAAATATCCACGAAGCATATCACACTGATTTTAAGTAAACGAATGGTATGATTTGTAAGATGAGTCAGTCAATAGGTAGTTTGGAAATAGGAAGGACAGGGAGCTGGAACGAGGAGAAAGTGAAAAAAAGAGTTGAAATAATGTTAAAAATTAATGAGTAAAGCGATAAGTTGGTAAGCAGGCAAGGTGTTTGCATGTTAATGAATTGGGGAAATAAAAATTAGTTAAACTGTTAATACGTAAATAAGAAGATACTCACAATTATACATGGTGTTTGAGTTCCTTGTAATTGACAGTAGTTGATCAGCATCTACAGGCTTGTCAATTTGTCTGTCTACTAGAAATAAAAACTAAAACTGCCCATCGATCGAGTCTCCGGGATTGAGAATGGATAATAAGATCATCCTTTTCTGAAATAGTCTCACTCACATTTGGGTTCCTAATACAAGTTTCCTTGATGAGTCTAAATAGCTGCCTATTGTTGCCTATCGCCGCTGCCTTTTCCATCGCTTTTGCTTTCGCTACCCACCACTGTTTGCGGTCGTTGCACAGGCTTTTTATCAGCCTGCGCCTAAGTTGACTTCGTTCTTCATCATGTTCAGTGCCAGGTGGGATGCGTTTTCGGGCATCCATCAGATCAGTGGGTGCTACTGAGATCCACGGCTTCATTCTAGCCTTATAGTCAACCTTACTAGCAGATATCACTGCTGTTTCCACAGCCTTTTTGATATCATTCCAACCTGCTTCCTGAAATATATTTTTCGCCTTATTGTCATTAAGTAAAACCCTAAGAGGCTTTCTTACGGTGTCTTTCCAACGCCTAGTAAGCTTCAAACAAATACGAGCTTGCACTAGGGCATGATCTGAATCTAAACATGTGCCCCAGAACGAGTGACAGTCCTCTATCGAACCCCTCCATCGGTGGCTGATGAAGATGTGATCTAGTTGAGTCCAACGTTGAGACGACTTTGGAGGTCGCCAGGTCAACAGAGGCTTTTCCTTATGCGTAAAGTTAGTGTTTGCTAAGAATAGGCGGTTGTCTGAGCATACTTTGTAGAATCCTTTTTGAATGTTTTGTTTTTTGGAAAATCCCTCCATGTTTACATATTTTTGCTATGACATGACGGACTTTTTCTGTTGACATTTTTGGTATTTTATTTGATTCCAATTTGAGACTTTATCATTGTATATTGTTATTCTTTCTATATTTTGTACTTATATTGAAGTTTTTGTGTTTGCTTCTGAACTGTACATATGTTGTTTAAATTTGATATAATATGGCTACCGCCACATTTTTGGACTGATGCAGTGGCCGCTGGACTTAGCGTCACTTATTTGTTACTGTGAATGATACTCTGCGGAGTAACTGAACCCTGGAAGAAGCACTATTTCCAGGTAATGCTTTGTATTTCCATTTTTTAATTAATACAGACGCTTTCTCCTAGAAATTTGTCCTTTTTGAATTGGTTGGGACCCGGAACTGGGAAAAGCGTACAGGAGTGCCTCTATTGGAACCCATTGGGACGGCCACTGTAGAAATACATTTACAGTCTGGAAATATTTCTATCAACGATTATATCCTGGAAATAATTCTATAAACGGTTATATTTTGGAATTATCTATTACGATTACAGTTGGATTATTAAGAATTATAAAGAAACATTTGGAATTTTAATCGTTCATCACACTAGACTTTCTTGAAGAAAGAAATTTGGATTATTTATCATATTCCGGAACTGAACTGTGGAATTACTATATTTTGTATTTGTTACCTTTCTTATTGAACTTCATTTATAATGTCAAGCAGAAAGAAATCAAACATGAGGAGGGTGGAAGAGCTCGACGGATCACAGAGCTCTAGGCAAGTCGTTAATGATGAATTTTTTATGGGTAACCCACATGTTATGTCTGATATTTATTATTGTAAGTCACCTTTGGCAGGCATTAAGGAACCAGGATTAAGTAAGAGTTCTAAGGTACCAGAGACCGATCAGATACGTAAGTCATCGATAGAGGGTTTAGAACTACCTAAGGTCGAACTTTCATATTTTGATGGGAAGTCTCGCGACTATTTTAGGTTCATGCGCCAAATCGAAACGTTTATAGAACCTAGAATAAAAGATGACCAAGTTCGTTTATTGTATTTAATTCATTATTGTGAGGGAAAAGCAAAAAATGCGATTGAAGGCTGTATTATTATGGATCCACAAGCAGGATATAAGAGAGCTAAGGCCATTCTAAAACAGCTCTTTGGACAGTCGCATGTAATAGCCCGAGAAACCTTAGAGGATTTATTTAGAACTGGGAATGTAGATTTTAATGATCCTGAATTATTGACGAACTTGGCTATTAAAATGCAGAATGCTGCTTTAACTTTAGAACAGTTAAATTGCACAACGGAACTTAATTCCATGGTTACTTTAGAACGAATAGTCAGGCTCTTACCTCGTCGAATGCAAGCCCAGTGGGCAGAGCTAGGAATCAAGTGGGACGAAGAGGAGAGAGAGCCTAATTTTAACGAATTGACGGAATTTATTATGTCTCGTGCTAAGATAGCTTGTAGTAGGTTTGGAAGATTAGCTTATCGGGCTAAAACAGAACATAATACGGAAGCTACTAGTGGTCTGCGTGTGAGACATGAGGATTTTTCGTTTCTACCTAAAGCACGCTCGGAAGATAAAAGAGTTGTCAATTATATCACGAAAGCATACGCTGATGAAGGACGAGTATGTGACCGTAACGATGTAAAACCTCTTGATGCGTGTCCTAGCAAGAAGCCGGTTTGTGTAACAGATAAGATGGCTTTTTTAAGTATGGAAAAGAAAGAAAAAGGTGAAAAGTGTAGGCATCAAGACGGATCCGAAGTGTGTGATGATAAAAGCCTCTTAGCTGCTCGAAAAGCCTGGAACGGTAATTTGGATTCGAGTAATCAGAGGTTAATGAGTTCAGCAAATATGAATAAGGCCCAGGCAGGATTGTCTGAACGAAATAAAGCCTATTTTCGGAACCCTTCATTTAGGGTAAATTATATAACTGGACCTAGAGTAGATTCTAGGATAAGTGATGGTGGTACTGTAAAGGCTAAGAAGCCTAGGAGACAACATGATGCTACTATTACTAAGAAGCCTAAACCTCATGCTCTTTCGGATGCTACGACTAGCCATGGAAACAGTAGCCATCAGAACCTTAGTAGTGACAGTGATAATAAGGAGACAGAAAGTGTCAGCAGTCCACTTATAGTGACTAGTCTATCAACTTCATCGAATGAGCCTCCTAGTGTTTCGACGTCATTGGACCTCGTCACGAATGTTAAGTCGATTGAAGATGCACAAGGTTGTGCAACTGTAACTGTTCCTATTCCGGTTGACTGTCAGTCGAGTGATGATGAGAAGAAAGTGTTTGATGGTAACAGCCAGTCTACAGTGTTGTGTGATGACGATGCTATTGATGAGCATATGTCTTGTGTCTCTGAAACGGATGCTAATGCTGACCGAATCGATGCGACTTGTCTGACAGAACGGAATCATGATGACGGGGCACAGGCAGATACGATGAAGAGGCAACGGCGAGTGTCCCTATCTTTACGAGTCCTTAGTGTCCCGTTTAGTCGTACGGGGCACAGGCGACTATTGACTGGGGTCCAGTCTAGGAGGGTTCGTTCAGCTCTACGACTCAATGCTATGCCTAAGCCAGCAAGTCCCCGGGAAGCAGCATCAGGGCTACCGGATACACGATGAGTAAATCGAGCAGCTTCTTTATTTTGACAAGGTGAAATCAGATTTGTAATTTTACTAGGATCCTGTATGCGCGTTTCCGAGACGCAGCATACATCGATGGCACGAGATTCTAAAGTCATAGCTAATGATGTCTGTTGCCCTATTTGATACAATGTCCGTACATTAAAAGCCTCAACATGTAGTATAGAACGGGGTTTCAGGAGACCAGAATTAACGTTTCGTGAGCTCGCATCGTTTGCATTAGCTGTGCAGTGTGTGAAGTGTCGTGGAGATAAGAGAGGTATTAGGGGGTGTAGGAAGGATTTGATTTTGAACAATTTGGCCACGTGTGCTGTTACAGGTATGAGGGCGGTTGTCACTTCCCGGCTGCCCACACCGTGGAAGGTTGTTTCTAGAGCAACCTGAAAAGGAAGGTATTTTAGCGTTGGTCTTAGAGACCTGGAAGCGTGACCGCACAGTCCAAGGGACAACTGCTTGAGGCCGGTCACGCACGGCCTTTTTGTTAAAGGTTTTTGGATGATTAGCTCCGTTCTTAAAGGCCCTTATTGGGAACCCTTACCCAAGGAGACGGAAATCCGTGAGGTAGGGGAGGTGTGACATTTTTAGGGTCGACCTTTTCTAACCATTCCTTCCTTGTGAGAAGGCAGCATCGCTTCAGATGCTGGTTGTCCGAGGGAAACACCTTACTTCTGTCACACCCCTCTGCAGTCAGCAGTACGACTTCGCCCTCAGACCTTGTTTAGCTGCTTTTAGTCTCATCGTTCTCCAATCGACCTGCCTGGCATGGTAGGACCTGATGGAACATATGTTCTAGCCAGTATAGCTCGGTTGGGTCATCACGATAGGCAAGCCCGACCACCACATCAAGGTAGCAGCTACGGTCGGGCTGAGGAACAAGTACTATCAGATTAGAAAGAAGGATACCTGATCAAAATACCAAAGAAAGGCGATCTCAGCAAGTGTGAGAACTATAGAAGCATCACTCTTCTTTCAGTACCAGGTAAAGTCTTCAACAGGGTATGGTTTACCGAGATGAAGGACTTTGTAGACGCCCAACTCTGAGATCAACAGGCTGAATTTAGTGACGATCGATCATGTACCGACCGAATCGCAACATTACGGATCACTGTGGAACAAACAATTGAATGGAATTCACCATTCTAAATCAACTTCATCGACTACGAGAAAGCATTCGATAGCGTGGATAGGAAAACACTGTGGAGGCTTCTTCGACACTACGGCGTGGCCTAGAAGATAGTCAACATTATACGGAATTCGTACGATGGAATAAACCACGAAATGATGCACGCAGGATATTTGACAAACTCGCTCGAGGTGAAGACCGTCAAAATCTGGAGGGAAGCACAGTATCCAATGGACAGTCAAGATGCAGCTAGACGATTAGGACTTCGTAGATGATTTGGCTCTTCTGTCGCACACGCAACAGCGAATTCAGTGGAAGACGACCACTGCAGCATCAGCAGGTCTGAACATGCATAAAGACAAGAGCGAAATTCTGCTACACAAAAATATCATTGACAGTAACTTATTCTTAAATAACAACACAACATGCGCCAACCAAATCACTCTTGATGGACAGGCCTTGGAGAACGTTAAATCCTATACATATCTGGACAGCATCATTGACAAGCAAGGTAGATCTGACAAAGATTCGAAGGCACAAATCGGAAAAGTAAGGGCTGCATTTATACAAGTGAAAAATATCTGGAACCCCTAACAACTATCAATCAACGTTTAGGTCGGAATTTTCAAAACAGATGTTGAGAAAGTTCTACTAGATGGGGTGGAAACTTGGAGATAAAAAAACAAATTCAAAACGAGTAGGAATTCATGGAGAATCGGCGGAACTGAATAGGATACACACTGCGAAATGCACCCAACTGCTTCGCAAGACAAGCCCTCACATGGGGCCTCAAGGTCAGAGGAAGAGAGGAAGGCCAAGAAACAAATTGCACCGAGAAATAGAGAAACAGATATGAGGAGAATGAACAAATATTGAACAGAACTGGAAAAGGAAGCCCAGGACAGAGTACGTTGGAGAAAACTGGTCAGCGGCCTATTCTCCACAGGCGTAAGTAACTAATGTAAGTAAGATGCACTGATCATTACCATAGAAGGACAAAACTTTACGCATAATTTTAAATAATATTTCGGAGTCTGGAATATACAACGAAATAGTTGGCGTGAATTATGTCAGTTGCGTTGCGACGAACGATTGCTAATCTGTTATCAATGCAAGAATTAACGAGGTAAATATGTATCGATCTTCTTGATGGAATTCATCAGTATATAGTTTGAGAGGCTCCTGAGTAAACCAGTCAAATCTCCTGGGATAACAGCGCTATTACTGAAGACATACAATGAGACGCTGAAAAAGACAAATAAGGGGAAAAGGGGGAGGAGCAGAACAAACGATATTCGTGTTTAAACCTGAGTCGTGAATCAACAGATATTTTTATGAATGAGATAAATATATGATTACTCAGACCTTCCTTTTTAGGTAATACATCACGTTCATGAAGACAAGTCACTAAAAAGATAACAAATGAGCGAATGAACGTATGAACAGAGGAGATTCAAAAGAGATAAATTGTTAGAAATTATGTAGATTTACAGAATACAATCGAAGAGGTAAAGTGATATGGTTCACTAGCCATGATTCATTTGTTGCCGTTTCTATCACCGTTGCTCAAGAAGTGAAGAATGAACTCCTGTTTAACGTAATTGCTCAGATCAGCTTCTAACAGAATTTCTCGGCAGAAATTAGAAGTAGTTCAAGTTTACAAGCATGAGTTATAGAGGTAGTTGACCTGGAAAAGTAACGTCGATACCACTGATTAGTCACATCCTGCCAGAACGTAAAGAGCCGTAAGTAAACAAAATGTTTTCCCTCACAGACATGTTTGGGTTGTGACTATCACCCTACCATCACATTTGATGATCCGATAAACCATCCTTCCCTTTTTGTGATGTTTTGCTCTCTTACGTTCGTATTGTGTTTTAATTATTGTCTTAGTCTAAGTTCACGGTGGGTAATCCTTGGCAACTCTAGGGAACATGCACCCAATGTACACGACTGTCTGGATCACAGCTCGTATCAAGCGCGTTCCATATGACCTTTCCCAACAAATTCACTATTGATCTCGGCCAATCGCCAATAGAACCTATTGTGCACCTTCCTCATTTGTACTCTAATATTGAAAATGTGGCTGTATAATACTGTTTCTGTCAGTGATATGGTGTAAATATGCAATCAGAAACTGTCTCTTATACTTAATTTAACTGCTATAACTTTTACAGTAATTGTAAAAGCATTTGTGACAATTTGATCTAGCCTGTAAACTGGCGTGACTCTTGTGACGTAGTTATTTGAGAATAAATTATTATTATTATTATTATTATTATTAGATTGCACACCCTGATGGAACATGCTGTCTCTACTAGTTCCATGTTACAAGCAAACCAGACAGTCTAAGCTTTTCTTTATACGGTTATATAAAAGCAGCTGATGTAAGAATATGAAGAAACACAGTGTTAGAAATACATGAGTAAGTCGAAAAGTAAGTTAGAAACAGTGTTTTTTGAATGTAAATAAATTGGGGATATGAAAGTTTACTAAACTGGTATTGCACGAACCGACAGAAACTCACAATGATACAGAAAGTTTGAGTTCCTTGTGATCGACAGTGGTTGAGCAGCATGTACATGCTTTTTAATTAATCTGTTTACTAGAAACGGAAACTTAAAGTGATGTGAAAGTCTATGGAAGAAAATGATGCGACATTAAATAATACAGAAAGTTCAAAAATTAAACATAGCAGTAGAAAGACGTTATAACTATCTTTAGACGGAGAACGTAATCGTGTGTTTTAGTTCGATGATAATTGCATGAATAGCTACGGGGGTGCAAGATATTCATGGTTTACCAATAGTTTTCAAGATAGTTCAGGACATTAGGGGAATGAAAGCCCTGGAAATAGTCAGTAAATCTCTTTGGAGTCTAACAACAACGGTACTAGTTTCTTCGACCTGGTTATTGTAACACATAAGAATACAAATTGTCAGTCCGTCCTATAAAAAACTGTACCGAGTGACAAAGAAATTATGATGCTAAGACATTTTGCGGTTCTCAGTTGTTAGTACATGTGTTGTTTCTGAGTTTGTAAATAGGGTCGTGGTTCAGAATTTGGCAGGAGGTTATAAATGCGAGACAGTGTATCATTTTGTAGAAAAGGTCAAGGTCATTCGGATTCTAAGCTAACATTTCATTCGAATCTTCAGGCTTATAGCATTATACTGTTTTGAAGTCATCCTCATAAAGGAGTGGTCATGTAAAATTTTATAGTTTTACATTTATCTTTCGTGAATATGAAAAACGGTTGTGGGCCTAAAACATTTTCCTTGATAACTCTACTGTTTGTTGGCCGTTGAGATAAAAGAGAATCGTTGTACTTTACAATTTGCTGGCGTTCATTAGTTAGGGAAGCAGACGACGAATCTATTGGCTTGCAGATTCCGAATGAGTTTAATTCGGTGAGAAACCTTTAGTGTGAAGCCACATCTAAATCTATCTCAAAGTGGAAGACCAGGACTGATAGTAGTAACCTTTGGCGATTTTTCTGACTTATACCATTCAGATAGTTCGAAGGCATGTATCGCATTACGTGGACCACAGAAACTTATGCTGGGAGGGTGAGATGAGATTATCATCAAGTGGATGTTGTAGTACTGCTGCCTCTACTGCTTCCTCGATTACCCTAGGCACTGCTGAGGTCATGTTAATTTTCAAAATTTTTCGTAGGCTCTAATTTAATCTCAACGAGGATATATGTAGTCTTCCAGGTATTAGAATAACTCTCTGTAGAGAATGACAGTGGTAAGCTGTTGAAGAAATATAACACTGAACATCCCTACCACTTTTTAGCATGCTTGCTAGGATGCCATCTGATCCTTCAGTTTAAGAGTAACTCGGTGAGCCGATTGACTGTCAATTATTCTGTACACTGGCATCTACACTGGTGATTTCACAGGAAGGTATTTGGGTCAGCTCTGATCCATTTAGTGGGTTTTCGTGCTCGTGCATGACTTTTATACGCAAGACATTAAACATCAACGCTACTGGATTCCGGCTTAGTGGTTTAGGGGTAAAGCTTTCCCCGAGCGAGATCCAAGGTCCTAGTTTTGATTCCTGCTTGTGATGTCGTAAAGGGGCACAATGAGGAGTCCTACACTGGGACGGAACGGCCGTTTGGGATTATAGGATTTCAATGGTGATCTAACATTTATCTATTCATGATTTTAATGGAACGCATCAATCTCCACAACCATAAACTAACAAAACTGGATGTGTTAGATGCCAATCATGTCATCAAATATGATAAATTAATGAGACCTTAATTTATTTTGCAATTAATTTCAACTAACGGCTGGAAGTGTACTGTTTATATTAGCTGTTGTACGCAAGATTCACGGACCAAAAACTTTATATGAGTTACAAACCTTAAGATGACTGAATGAGTGTTGCACTCTGTACGTACGGTAAAAATGGCTTCGGCATTACATGGATATAAGATACTAGCATAAAATTATCTTGTAATGTAGTATCTCTTAAGTGATCTAAGTTACAATAGATGACGTTTTGGAGAAAAAATGGACTTCATGGTATGGAAAGGTAGAGTAACGAAAAGCTAGACTATTTAATAAGAGCAGGGAAACTGCTTCATAGTTTGTTGAAACGCCAATTATTGTTTACACTCCGATATTTATCGTAGTATTATTTTGTTAATAGAATATATTCACTAAAATATTCGTCCACGGCTGATTTGCTATCGTGATACACTATAGGAAGACACATTTAAAGGAAGAGGGGATAAAGCTTGCAAAACAATCGAGTCGGTGATTGTCTAATTTTAAATTCGTTTTTACGTATCAATCATACAAACAATTACTGCTTGTGCCACTCACACGCGCGTGGTTTGACCTCGGGTCTATCTTTGTGCTTACGCGTTGTCCTACAGTGCCCTAGCTTTTATTATTTCTTGTTCTCTCATTTTTAAGTACCAAGGATTTAGCTCATTTCTATAAATGTTTGTCTTAAAAAACATGTTTCACACATATACTAAAATCTTTTCGTGGATTGTTGCAGTGGACCATTTTGTGAATAACTGAAAACCGAGCTTATTTCATCAAAAATTAGGTACGTTTTCCAAACCGAAATCTTGATTTTTTCATACAAGTTTTGAGAAATTTTCTTTTTGTTAGATATACCGTTGAGTGCTTTTGTTACGTCAAGCTCTCGTTGTCCATATGTGACATAGTGTATAAATAAGAATAGTATCTTAAATGCATCTAGTTTCAAGATTGGTACAGGCAGACCTTTCATACGTAGTCGTTTCCATGCACCACTACAAAAGGACTGACATGTATCATTTGATATGTTATATTTCGAAATGTTTGTCATTTTTTAGTTTCCCTGAATACAGCTTATCATTCACTTTAAACCTTGACACAGTGTATCCTTATATGCAGCAAACTCTTTCAACGCTTTCATTATACTTTGTACGGCTTCGTTTTTTTCCTAACGACAGTTGTTTATATCTTCTGAGAAATCATCGTGCTTCATTCCATTGGTTTGTTTTGTGTTAGCTAGCACTTGTGTAATTACTGAAGGTATGGCTGCTGTGATTTTGTACATGATATTGGTGATTTTAGCTAAACTGCATATGAAAACAGTTTTAACTTACACTAGGTGTCAAACCCCCGGTGTCATTTTGCTCTTTGCTGATGGTGGGTGTAGACTACCTGGTTGGAGTCTGCGAGATGATAGTAATCAATGGTTAGAAACCTCGATTAACATGGCTCAAATTAATTTTCAACGACATAGGTGAATCCACTCTTTGTCTTCTCTTAATTTCTAATCTGAGTTCCACATGACCTTTTGTTTCTCTCCTTTTTAAACCAATTCTTCTGGGATATACTTCTCGAATGATATCTTCGATAACTAATCTTTTTAACTACCGCTAATACTTCTACTACCTCTACTACTATGGGATTTCAATTGAAAATTTGATCTTTGTGTGCTAATGTGGTATGGCAACTTGTAGCTGACTGAAGAAATGTGCTCTTTGCTAATTTCTGAGTTATGTACATGAGTGGATATGCTAGTTGGTAAAAACTCCATATGTATCTTGCTGTAAACTTTCCTAAAATTTATTACCATACAGTGGTACAACACCTACATACCTGGTGTGAGTAAAAAACAGTTGCATACCTTAACAACCGATGCCATGGAAACGGCTTTAATTTCTGACTGATCACTAAATTGTGTTTATCGCAGTTAACGTAGTGCCGTTCAGTGTGATACCTGTTCTTTGCAAGGACTCTTCTGTCATGTCGTTCAAGTAGTTCAAAAGCTTCTTATCACTGTAACAAGTCTTCTGTTATCAAGTGGTTCGCTTACTTTTTTGTTCATCCAACAAACTTTTGGCTTATTCATATCTTTCCAAATGATAATGACTACATAGTCTGCAAACTTTGGTCAAATGTTACAGCTTTTATTGTGTGTTAAGCTTCACTTACTTAAATAACTTATTTCCAAAGTTCCTTAACAGAGCTGCTCATATTCAGTTAGCTTCCATTTAGTCCAACTTGTTCAAATTTCGAATTGCATGGTAGCATTGTTCTTCCTAGAAATATATACTTCAGAGAAGGTTTTATCATTTATACCGAAAACTTTTTTGTCCATAAAGTTTAAAACCAAAGATTAGTGAGGGTACACTGTTTTGATGATGAGGCTTGGTTTTCAGTTATTCACTTGAGTTGCATCTTATCAGCTTTCGTTTGAGCAGTCTTCAACTCTCACACTAAACGTATAACTGGAATCTGAACAATAAACCCGGACTTAATGATTTGCATTAACTGAATGATTATAAATCATTTATATTTGATGGTAGAGGTGACTAACCAAGGATCAGAAACAGTAGTGAATCTCGTTTTAAATGATAACTTTTACGTAAAACACAATGGCAGTAACGCTTATATGTATTGTCATTATAAGTAGTAGTTATTAAAAAACTAGACCTTAGTCGCTAGTTCTCTCACCACATCAGCAATCCGAAATCAGAACCCAAACATAACGGTTAGTCAGTTAATTCATGTGGCGCTGTCTTTTAATATAAGACAAGTGTTTTTTATTTGAATGTACAGTTCATAGTAAAACATCTCAGTCTGTCAGTTACAATGTAGAACTTCTTACATACGTACGTCAGTTCAAGTTGTCATAGCATATTAACAAAGAGAGATGGAATTGTCATTTCAAATCCCATAGTAGTAGAGGTTTTCCCAGTATTAACTGTAATGGAACAGATTAGAGGTCAAAGGTTCAAAAGAATATAAACCAGTAAAACACATTTGTAAAAAAATAGGTCATAAGGATCTCAGAACATTAAAATTTGAGAAAAGACAAATAATCGATGCATCTGTGCCGTTGCAAACGGTTTTTAGCCATTTCATTCAAGGTCTCTGACCACCGGTTACCACCATCTCTCGGACTTCAATCAAGTAGTATACACCTACTAACATAGCTCGGTCCAGTCACTAATGGCGTCATGGATTTGTGCCATGTCTTGGTTTAGCCGCCTATAGCCTTCTTCCAGCCTACCTCTACACCACTAAACATCGCTCATCAAAGCAGTTGGTGGTTAAGCTTTCGTAATACATGTCCCAAAAACCTCTGATAAGGATTCACTACTCCGTCAATCGAACTGACATCCTTAACTAGTATCCTTTTCCTAACTCCAGCATTGCTCACTCGGTGGTCCCATTGTAAACAAGCAATGCTTCGAAGACAGCGATGATCAAGTACTAGTAACCTAAGAATATCACCTACTCATACTGGTCATGTTTCACGAAGAGGCAACGTCGAGTGTCCGTATCTTGCTGAGTTCTCGCCACCCCGCTTAGTCGGACAATGAACCGGCGACTGTTGATTGAAATCCAGTCTAAGAAATTCGGTTCTGCTTTCGAGTTTATTGCCATACCTACACCGGTGAGGCCACAGGTATCAGCAGTAAAGTATTCAGATACACGAAGTGTTAATCACATTGGTTCTTTATGGTGATATGGTGGGGTCAAACGAATAACTGTGTTCAAACTCTGTATTCCTGTTTCGGACACACAGCATATATTGATGACGCGAGATCCTAAAGTGCCAGTTAGGAAAACTTGTTGTCCTATTTTGCACACGGTTCAAATATTATAAGTTTCAACGTGTAGTGTAGAAGATGGTTTCAGTAGACCAGGAATAACATTTCGCAAACCCGATTCATTAGCATTAGAGGCGCGAGGTGACATGGATATGCGAGAAGAGTTAGTCGTGGGGATAAGAGAGCTATTAAGAAGTGAGGGAATGTTTTTACTGTGACCAAGTTAATCTCGTGTGTTGTTAGGGATAAACATATCTCGTGAAATTTGATTTACAGTAAGTCACATGCTCCTTATCATACTGTAAATTAATAAACTACCAAGTTATGAAATGTCGACTGAAGTCTGGTTAAGGTATCTTTTATTAACATGTAAATTACAAGCTCGTGATTTAATCATTTTCGGCCGCAATAGTCAGTTTTACTTTTCTGCGACTACATTTTCAACATGTCTTATTTACTCTTCCCAGTTCACTTTTACTTTTGAATTTGAATGTTGTGACTGGACTCAGTGGACTTGTGAAATAAAACCTTGGGAATGCAAATTTAGGTAAATATTTATTTACAGTCAGAATCTTGAAAGTTTGATTCCTATAACCTAATTTATTTCTTGTCGAGTTACGTCAATTTTCTTGTTAACTTTAATATTATCACCTCTATTTTTACTTCTTATGTCTTTGAGAGTTATAACATATTTATATTTGGGACGTTTTAAATCCTCCACTGTCCCACTACATCTCATTGGATGGTGTTGTTCAGACATCTGATGTTCTTGGCCGTTTAGTTTTTAAATAGAACGAAGATTCGAGATAACGATCTCCAGTTGTCACTGTTTAGTGGAAAGGTGTCTTAAAATTCAAAATTGTTTTCTTTCAAGTAAAAAATAGCTATTTTACTGTGTTTGCACACCAAGTAATGTAGTGTTGTGCAACTGAAATAATTCATAGTCTCAGCAGTGAAGTAGGTATACTCATATATATATATATATATATATATATATATATATATATATATATATATAACAAAAAGCCTACCAGGAGACACCATTGCTGACTTAGAATATGATGATGACATAGTCCTATTCGGTGAAGACGCTGAAAAAATGCTGAGTCTTCTGACTATCCTAAGCAACAATGCTAGCATGTTCGGAATGTGCTTCTCACCCTCGAAATGCAAAACGTTGCTCCGAGATAGGGTTACGTCGGCACAGGAACTAGTGATAGGGAGTGAAGTAGTCGAGCTTGTTAACCGCTTCACTTGTCTTGGGAGTCTCATCAGTGCTGATGACCTGGTGTGTGACGAAATCTCAGCACAGATACAGCAAGCTTGGTTGGCTTTTGCCAACCTGCGTCACCTATGGCTCAGGCGAGATATCCGCTTGCTGACCAAAGGACAAGTGTATTATTCAGCAGTTCGCTCCGTTCTCCTATATGGATGCGAAACATGGCCGTTAAGAGTAGATGTTCGTAGGTTACTAGTATTCGATCATAGATGTCTTAGAAGCATTGCTCGTATATCGCGGGACAACCGAGTAAGCAATGCTGTCGTTAGGAAACGAGTACTAGGTAAGGATGGCAGATCAATAGATGAAGTGGTGAAACTTCATCAGTTGAGGTGGTTGGGACATGTGTTACGTATGCCTAACCACCGACTGCCTCGACGAGCTATGTTTTGTGGTGTAGGAGTAGGTTGGAAGAAAGCTAGAAGCGGCCAGACCAAAACATGGCACAAATCCATGAAGTCACTGACAAGTGTACTGAATCATGTTGGTAGATGTAGGCTACCTGGTTGTGGTCCGTAAGACGAAAGTCACCAATGGTTAGAGACGTTGAACGATATGGCTCAGAACCGTCTGCGATGGCGCAAGTGCATCCGCTCTTTGTGTTCTCTCTAATTCTAACCTTTTGGATCCCTCGTCATCTCTGTCTTTCTCTTTCTAAATTTATCTTACTGAATTATACTTCTCGAATTATATCGTCGAATTCTAGTCTCTCCGATTACTACTAATACTTCTACTATCGCTACTACTATTGGATTTCGTCTCTGTGCTAATGTGGTATGACAACCTGAACTGATGTACGTATGTAGGAAGTTCCACGTTGTAACTGACTGACAAAAAGGCTGCAAATATCGTTTTTATGGATTGTGAGGCGTAGCGCGTAAATAATTTCTTCATATTTCATCAGATACTACCCAGGTACCGGGGACGAATAAGATGACTCCTAATGAACTACTCCCCAATGCTTTTATATTTAAACGTCTAGTCCACGATACAGTGGAGTGACGTCAAAAGATCCAGTCCATAGGTATTCGATAATCAAAAGGGGTTTGTAAACCATTTGTTTGTAAGATCGTGATTCCTGTATACTCCGTTGGTTCAGAATCAAAATTTTGAAAGCAAACCCTCGGCATCCACCAACCTAATTTAAGTTATAGACGTCCGATATTCGTTCACTCTTCTTACCCTAATAGTACTAAAGCATTTGGCAAATGTTAGTTCAATTAAGTAATAGAGTTCAGGCTATATATTTTTAAATGTATCGCTGTCGCACAAAAGCAGCCTTTTTTAGTCTTATGATTAACATTGAGTTGCCTAACCAAAAGGTTTACTTTTCTCCACACACACATCCCCCACCAAACCGTTGAATTTTTAGCCATTTATATTGATTTTTCTCTGCAATCAAAAGTATGGTCATTCATATACACTGTCAATGAGTGATAGAGCCAATTAGTCATAGCATAGGACCTCATACAAATAGGTATCTGTACGAGTTACCTTCGCACTTTCTAACGATAAAAACAAAGCCAAAATGATAAAGAGGAGTTTCGTGGAGGGAACTAAATATAAGAAGTACAGCGCATCAGACTCTGAAATCATTTATAAATGGACAGCCACTTAAATAGCTGCAGACTACCTGATTGTGATCCTCATGAAAACGAAGATCATTGTTTGGAGACGTTGAGTAACGTGACTCAAAATCTGTCACAACAGCATCGAGTCATTCCTTCTTTGTCCTATCTTAGATCCGGGGTTCAATAATCTTACACATTTTCTTTCTATACTTATTTGTTTGTACTGTTGCTGCTTCTTCTACTTTGGGATGTTTTTTGAAAAATTTCATCTCACCGTACTAATTTAGTAAGGGATTTGAACCAATGCACATATATATCAAAATATTGGTCTAAAGAATTCAGTAAAATTCTATCTTTGCGAACTATAAAATAATACTTATTTTAAAGATTTTATTAACAGATTTTTGGATTGTTAAGTGAAAAAAATCCAGCTTTAATCAGTTATTATTACGTCCTTGGGCGTAATCAAACAATAGCTGCATACGAGACTAAATTAATAATCTAAGCCCCTCATTTGAACTGATATCAGAAGTCAAAACAGCATGCTTATATGCAAAATATTAAACACAAGAATAAATATGATTGAATGATTAAAGAATTTGAAAATTTTAGGTCATTTACTATCCAATTAAACTGATGGTTGATTATTGCCTCATCAGAGAGACAGACACAACGCAGAACTCCGTGCATATGTACATCAGTTCAGGTTGCCATACCACATCAGCACAGAGACGCAACTGTCAATTCAAATCCAAGAGTGATAGCGAAAGTAGAATTATTAGCAGCAATGGAGAGGATTAGGGAGCGAAGATATGATTTGAGAAGTATAATCCAGTAAGATAAATTTAGAAGGAGAAAGATAGAGAGGATGAGGGATCCAAAAGGTTAGAATTAGAGAGAACACAAAGAATGGATGCACTTGCGCCATTGCAAACGATTTCGAGCGATGTCGTTCATCGTCTCTAACCATTGGTGACTTTCGTCTTGCGGACCCCCCAACCAGGTAGCCTACATCTACCAACATGATTCAGTCCACTTGTCAGTGACTTCATGGATTTGTGCCATGTTTTGGTCTGGCCGCCCCTAACTTTCTTCCAACCTCCTCCTACACTACAAAACATAGCTCGTTAGCAAGCGGAAAATATCTCAGAGATCTCCACACTGTGCTTTCCATCTGCTATTAATGAATTTGTTCATTCAGTATATTATGTAAACTTACTGGATTTCTTCTGATCCTAGAACTCTAGCATAAGAGAACATTACAATAGACAGTGATCACGAAACCTACTATTAATACCTAATCATTTTATTAATTAATTTACTATTTTAACGTTAATATCTATACCATCTCTAATGTTTTCACTTAATCTTGTTAATATTAACAGTTGGTCATTTTTGTGACTGATTAATTGACAGATGTTGTTCTGTCGTAAAATAATAATTTTCAGATTTTACCCCTTTTTTTATACACAAATATCAATACTTAGTTGGTAAAACAGATACGTATATATATATGTGTATACATTTGAACAAAAAGGAAAACTAATCATAAGTGTTCAAATTCTAACAAAGTTACTTCCAAGTGTTTTACAAAAAAGAAATACTTGATAATCATCAGTTAGACATTTAACTAATTGCATTCAAAACAGGTGTGTGTGTGTATGTATGTATGTATGTAAGTATTTAGTGAAGAGGATTGGTTTGTAAAGACTACTTTTTATTGCCTCTTGTATTAGTCTGAAATTAATAAAATGAACCTAAGAAATGTGTTGGTAGGTGGTGCAAACTGCCTGATTAGAATTAGTATGATTAATTTTAACCAGTAATTGAAGATGATGTTCAATAATATAGTTGCGAATTGGTTTTAATGAAAGAAACTTTATACTACACTTTGTACAACTCTCTTTTCTTAAATGATATTATCGAAACTTAATGCTTTTTACTACTACTGATAGTGTGTTCTGGGATTCTTCTTGATCATTTCATATCAATGTGTTGATGTAGTGAAGTGACTTAAACCGGCGATGGTATATATGCCAGGTTCTGCATTGTGTGTAATTAACTGACTAAGAGCATATAGGTCATGATTATCTTATGAACAAAGAAAAATTTTATCTAACAACTTGGTCGTTAATAATTTGAATTGCGTACTCATGTAAATTATTTCAATCAGGTTGCTGTAAAGGATTTCTGGAATTCGAATGATGCCATACCATGTGTAAGGTTTGATGTTGGTTCAGTTTGACTCGAAGTATCCTATCAATCATCATTACTCGTCAGTTAGGTTATAATTATTTTAAACTGTGGTGCGCGCTACTTATAAGTAGTATATGACGTGAGTGTCAACGTAATGTCTGGCAGCAGAAGATGGGGGAAGATCAAGAAAGGAAGAGTTAGAACACAATGAAATTTGTATGAAACGCATGAATAGTGACAATGGATTGATGTTTTGCAACAGGAACAGTCCAGTTCGATATGATGAACTGATATTTTGCAAATTAACGATTCACGATATGGTTTTCCAATTTTACTGAGTAACAATCCGGTTGCCCCACCTGTGTTCTCGTTCACTACAAAACAACTGTTAAGAATTTTTAGTTAATTTCATATTCACAAATAGTAAATACTTCACACGTTAGTTTATCAGAAATATAAATATTGATTATATTTGCATTGTGACCAATGGGGGAATCCATCATGCACATTTCAAACTTCGCTTTGAATAACTTTAATTAGACAACCATTAAAAACCAGTAAGTAGTGAATAGTTGTTTCCTTCTAGTAGTAAACGGCTTTGCAGTGTGCATCCATCATTCAATGAAGAATTAAACATAAGACCTCTAAACAAAGCTCTTAACCTTTAGACCACTATGTCGGTATCCAATTGTTTACTCATCTAATTCGCGATATTTTTAAATCATTGTCTAGTATCATTAGTACCTTACATCGGACATAGTTGAACCCCACCAATTACAGCTTTTCAACAGAACACCAGTAATCTCCTTTCAAAACAACTAGGCACATATTGATTATTATTATTATTACAGGGCATTATGACTGTTAAATTTAAAGTTGCATATGAGAAGCTGATTTCTCTCATTCTCTCTTTATCAATTATTATAGATAGATAGCAGCATTGTTTTCATTCCTTTTAATCTCCTTTTTATTCTTAATACTTCTTTACTGTTTTTTTATTTCTTATTAGTTTAACCGCCTTAAATGTAAGTTCTTTTATTGATTGATTAGTCGTTGTGCACACATACATACATACACATCCAATCATATGTATCAAATTTGTCTAAATTCTTGTCCTGTCCCATGTAAATATATTTACATATATAAATATCTATCTATCTATATCCCATACAATCTTTATCACTCTTACCTTTTTTTTCACTGTACAAATGAACTGAGAAAATTTATGTAGAAAAATTCAATGAACTAGTTTGAAAGTTTAATTATTTCTATTTCTTCTGGTATTTTATAATAAATAAATTGTTATATTCATATTATATATCCTTTCTATATTCTATACATACATATAAAGATAATAAATTAATATATTTTCTATTTATTTCATTTTCTAAGAAATTTCAAGTGATAAATTATAGTATAGAAAAGTATGAGATATGATGTATATCATTGTTGAATTGTTTTGCTTTCATTTTGAAATAATGATAAGATTGAATTCATACTAACAAAAATTATACTCACAAAAAAAAACATGTCATACATTGATTAAGATTAAAGTTTCAATAATATGTTCAACTTTCAAATACACTGCTACTGCTATTGTTACTAAGCACGCAATATTGTCTTTAATTGTTAACATTATATTAAATTTTCGTATGTTGTTGTTGTGTAACGTCAGTAAGGTGTATCCCTCAGATAATCACCACCTGCAGCCTCAAGTAGTTGTTATTTTGGACTCTCCGGTCACACTGTCAAGTCACCAAGATCAACGCTAACCCAACTTCTTTTTCAGGTTCCTCAAGATATATCCTTCCACGGTATGAGAACACCCGGGAAGTGACATCCGTCCTCATACCCCTAACTGCACATGAGATGGTGCTGTGAGCACCAACTCAAAAATCTATGATGATTATATTAATCAGTCAGTCAGCTGCAACGTAGAACTTCGTACGTATGTACATAAGTTCATGTTGCCATACCGCATTAGCATACAGACGCAAACGTCAAATCAAATCCCATAGTGATAAAGATAGTAGAAGTATTAATGGTAATGAAGAAGACTAGGGTTTGAAGATATTGTTCAAGAAGTAGAATTCAGTGAGATAAGGTTAGAAAAACAAAGGTGGAGGTGCTGACGATTCCAGAAGATTAGGATTTGAGAGAGCTCAACGAATGGATGCACTTGCGCGATTGCAAACGATTTTGAGCCATGTCGTTCAAGGTCTCTAACCATTGGTGACTTTCGTCCCGCGGAACCCAATCAGGTAGTCTACATCTACCAACATGACTCAGTCCACTTGTCAGTGACTTCATGGATTTGTGCCATGTTTTGGGTTGGCCGCCCCTAACTTTCTTCCGACCTACTCCTACACCACAAAACATAGCTTGTCGAGGCAGTCGGTGGTTAGGTATTCGTAACACATGTCCCAACCACCTCAACTGATGAAGTTTCACCACTTCATCTATTGATCTGCCATCCTTATGTAGCACCCTTTTCCTAACGACAGCATTGCTTACTCGGTTGTCCCATGATACACGATCAATGCTTCTAAGACATCTATGATTGAAAACTAGTAACCTACGAACATCTTCTACTCTTAACGGCCATGTTTCGCATCCATATAGGAGAACGGAGCATGATTATATATATATATATATACGTGATTACTATTTTATATCTATATATTATAGTTTTGTTACTCTTATCAATCACAATTTAATTTACCTAATTAATTTTTATTCCTCTTTTTTCACAATAGATTTCACTGAAATGTTCATAGGTTCAAATCGATTTCTTATCAATATTTATACATATATAATAATCTTATTGTTCATTTTCATTCACTATAAATATTCTTATCATAATAATGTAAATGCTGAAAGTTTTAAACCACCACCTTTAGCATATAATCAGCATCATCAACAACCACAACAAGATTCATCATTATCAAATAATCATTATATTGATAAATCAGATTTATCACAGAATATTAACAATAATGAAGATAATTTCAAATCATGTATATGTTGGAAATGGCCAAATTGTGTTAGTAATTGTACAATTGGTAAGTATTATTATAATTGCTATACTTTAATCTTGGTTAATAATTATTAATAAAAGTGTTATGCTTCCCACTCGTTAATATGCTTGAAACTATTACGAGTTCACCTTAGTTGGTAGATGAGAGGGAAGACAAATGATCCAGTGACACGATAGGCTACTCTAATCCGAGCGTCTCAAGGCCCCACTAAGTAGAGGGAAAAGTCTTGATAAGACGTAGAAAGTGTATTCTACAAGCACTCAGAAAATCGACGTTTTCAAGCACACATCGAGTTTATTTATACATGATAGAAATGTCTTTGGGAGAGTCTCAAAAATAGCGTACTTAAATATTACATCAACCGATGACAGTCAAGGATTTTCCGAGTGGGAAATAATAATCTCAAGGTCAACTGATCAGCCCATGCGCTAAAACATAAAATCCACAATTACGACCATTATCCTGTAAATTCTGAGTATCTAACGTGCCCAACAAATTGAAAACTGTCATTTGTAAAGATTTCAATGATTGGAATTGTAACAATTTTGATGTGTCACTCAATAGTATAATTCAAGTTTCTTCAGCGCAAAATCAATCAATCATCATCATCATTAAAATGATAGATAATTTTCACTTGGTTTCAAAACTCTCCATTCAAATTCAGGCGAAAGTTCTCATAAATCTTAGTTGAATTGTTTTGTAGCAAAAATATATTTCATCATGTAGAGGGTAACATTAATTTAAATATTGTGGTGGTGTTTCGTTCTCTTAGCTGGATGTTTTGGTTGTGAACCTTTCATTGTTCTTCTGAACAACATCATCAGTACAAACTTCAGATAGAAGTGAAGTATTCGAATTTCTCCACGTTTGGCCCGTATCTTGTTCTGTTAACCTTGATGTTGATTGGTTGCTGTTGACCTTAAGTCTGTCGTCGTTTGCACTTTTGTTTTGATTGTATCCCACACTTGATGTTGATCATAGGATCAAGAAACAGATCAAGCTACGAGTCGAACGTGGAGAAATTCGAATACTTAACTTCTATTTGAAGTTTGTGCTGATGCTGTTATTCAGACGAACAATAAAAGGTTCACAACCAAAATATCCAGCTCAGAGAACGAAACACCACCACAATCATGCATCTAAGCTACAAATTTTCTCCACCATCTCAAAATTTAATGATTGAAAATCAGTATAGTAGAGTTGGTTGTGTGAATGAGTCTTAATTTTAAGTGGAATAATAATGCCTTTTCAATGTATTCTCTCCAAGATTTTGATTTCATATCAAAATTTCAAAAAAAAAAGAAATCATTTGAATAGATTTATTTTTTATTTAAACACATAATTCTTGATACATAAATCAACTCCTAACTGAGTAACCTTTTTTTGAACCGCTGTTTTATTCTAGTGGAATATATTGTTTATTTTTTTGTTCATTATTTCACATGATTTTACACAAAATGATCTCTATCTCTATGCAACAATGCATGTCATGCAATGAGTACTAGTATTGTTTTGTCTTAATTTTTTTTTTAGAAAAAAAAGACATTTCTGACTAAAAACAAAACAGAATCTGATATGTATCGTAAAGGTGTTGAATTTCATTTCTGCAACTTAATTTCAAATGTATTTATCGGTTATTGTTTGTTTTTTGTGTTTTTTTTTCTAAAGAAAAATACCTTAGATTACAATTGAACAAATGGTTATTAATTTTGTTATTCAATTTATTAAATATTATAGTTCAGTTTTAAAAATTACTCGTGAATATATATGTATATATTTCATGCATACATTTTGAGGTTGTTATTCTAAATTTACCTCACTCAATTATACTTCTTGAATAACATCTTCGAACCCTAATCTTTCTGATTTTACTACTAATACTTTTTCCTACCTCTACTACTATGGGATTTGAATGGACAATTGCATCTCTGTGCTAATGTGGTATAGTTTTAGTGAAGAAGAACACAGGTGAGGACAACCAAATTGTATTTAGCAAAAATTACAGAGTTAGTAAAATTGGAAAACCATATCGTAAATCGTTCATTTGCAAAATAACAGTTCATCCTATTGAACTGGACTGTTCCTGTTGCAAAACATCAATCGATTGTCACTATTCATGCATTTCATACAAATTTCATTGTTTTCTAACTCTTCCTTTCTTGATCTCTCCTCATCTTCTGCTGCCAGACATTACGTTGACACTCACGTCATATACTACTTATAAGTAGCTCACACCACAGTATGACAACTTGGATTGATGTACTTACGTGCAAAGTTGTACGTTGCTGTTGATGATGATTGATGATTTTGAGGTTAATAATTTACGATTGAAATCATACTAGTATGTTTCATTCGCTAATCAGTGTTGTTTTTTCTGTTTTACATGTTATTGTTCATGCTCTCTAATTCCACTAATCATTTACAATTTTCTTGTACTCTAAAGTTTGTTTAACTGATAATCATGTGCACAAGTACTTACTTACTTACTTGCTTACGCCTGTTACCCCCAATGGAGCATAGGCCGCCGACCAGTTTTCTTCAACCAACTCTGTCCTGGGCTTCCATTTCCAGTTCTTTTCAGTTTTTGTTCATTCTCATGTCTCTCTCTATTTCGCGGTGTAATGTGTTCCTTGGCCTTCCTCTTTTCCTTTTGTCTTGAGGGTTCCATGTGATGCAGTTGGGTGCTTTTCGCACAAGTGATTTTCCCCTATTCATTTCACTAACAATCGTTTGGATAATGGAATTAGGATTATTGGGAGTTTTTTTTTCTTCAAAAAATCATGCACACATACTCGATGCTTTTTTCATTAGCACAATAGGTTGATAGTATTGTATTAGCCTTCGACCATCATCATCATTCTTGTAGTAGTTATCTGTAATCCTCATTAGAAAAAATGCTCATAATTCACTTTGAAAAAGTTGAT
The DNA here is from genome assembly GCA_944470395.2 of Schistosoma turkestanicum. Taxonomy (NCBI): domain Eukaryota; kingdom Metazoa; phylum Platyhelminthes; class Trematoda; order Strigeidida; family Schistosomatidae; genus Schistosoma; species Schistosoma turkestanicum. The sequence goes on along the minus strand of OX103977.1, from coordinate 20,766,921 downwards.
ATTTTTGTTTGCCAAAAGAATGTCTTTAATTTGCCTTTGTTAAGTTTGCCTTCTCAACTTAATTGAATAGAATATGGATATCAGTGTTATATTTTTGATAAATCAGATTTCGATGTTTATTTATCAAGTTATTTAATATAATAAGTCAGCTATTTTTATAGAGATTAGTTTTGTCTGTAGATTGAATCGCTTCGCGACTAATTGTAGATTTTCATTTATCGAAATATGTCAAAACTTGGTTGTGTATACTCCACTGCTTGTTTTTTCAGCTTTTTTATTACAGATGAATATGAGTGTTATTATTATTTCATAATATGATTTTAGAATCGGTCACAGGAGCGCAGAAATGCACTCATTCTGTTTTTCTCCCTAGATATTGAGTTCTAGTATTCCTCCATACATATATGATATACTTTCTCATTGTATTTTTCAAAACAATATTCTTAGTTTTTTGTCTTTTTCGTCATCATTGCTAACACATTATTTCGATCCCTTCACCAATGATCTCTGTAATCTCATCTCATCCTACACTATGGTGGGATATGGCAACTCGGGCAAACGGATATACAATTCAAGTTCTCTATTTTCCATACTTCTAACTGCCCAATAATATTCATTTCTTATGAGCTATATTTTTCTGTTAATCGTACCATTACCATTGATGAAATATTATTTTGACTTTTTTGTTTTGCCGTATGAGTTAGTGCAGTGCGCAGAAGTACATTCTGTCCTAGTTTATAGCTGTTAAACGTGACCTTAGAAAAATAAATGTTTATCGATTACTAGTCAGTCAGTCAGTCAGTAACAACATAGAACTCCGTACGTACGTACATCAGTTCAGGTTACCATAGCACATTAACACAGGCGCAAAAGCCAGTTCAAATGCCATAGTGGTGGAAATAGTAGAAGAATTAGCGGTATTGAAGAATATTAGGGATCGAGGATATTATTCAAGAAGTATAGTTCAGTGAGATAAATTTCAGAAAGAGAAAGATAAAGATGATGAGGAATTCTGAAGATCAGAATTTGAGAGAACACAAAGAGTGGATACACCCGCACTATTGCAAACTATTTTGAGTCATGTCGTTCGAGGTCTCTAACCATTGGTGACTAGTATTCGATCGTAGCTTCTTTCAGAGCCGTGTTTGTACATGTTGGTACCACCGAGTTAAGAATTCTAAAGTTTGATTCAGGATATTAGATAAAGACGGCAAATTGAATCTTTATTTATTGAGCTGGTTGGAAGATGTATTATGCATGCTTATCCAGAAAGCTAGGGACGACGAAGTAAAGACTTGGTATCCATGAAGAAACTTATCAATCAATTGAGGTTCAAACTACCTGACTGGAATCCACACAAACATCATAACAAGTTGTTAGAGCCTTCGGGCAACAGATCAGAATCAGTCGTAATGTAACAAATGATTCACCATTTATCAATTCTTTCAATCTTAAAGTTTTTAATTTACCTTATAATTTTTCTTTTCTATAATCATTCATATCTTCCTCATAAATTCTAACAGCAAATGATTAGTTGTATAATTTGAAAAAAATTGCAATTATCTATGCATGTTTTTTAAGGCCGATATTTCTATCAGATATTTTTCTATGTATGCATGTTGTTCTTCTTTTAAAATTCACTAAATTTATCAATTGAATCGGTCGTCATTTGTACAGGTGCACACATAAATACATATATATACACCAATGGATAATAATTGTGATATAAGCAAAAGTGAAATTACACAATCGCTTAAAATCGAAACTGAAAAAGAAAAAGATGAAAATATTTCCACCACCGCCACCACCACCCTCCCCCTACCAACCATAGAATTTTGTTCATCTATATTTTTTTCTCCAAAGAATGAAAAAATAAATAGACATATATATATCTGGGTGGTCGTTTGCATATTTATCTATGTAGATTAATTATTAAAAGTACCAAATTTATTGTTTCTAAAGAATTTTTTTCATTAGTAAGTAGTACATTGTCGAAGAAAAAAACAGGACAAAACTAAAGCATCCTAATGAGATGCTTGTCTTGTTTGTTTCCGACCAACTATGTATGTGTATATCTAAGAGTATTTAGTGTTTTATCTTTATTTATTTAGTTTTTTTTTATTTTTGATGAATTTTTGACTGAAATTTTTTTCTTGTCAAAAAAACTAATTTATATGTTGTTTTTTTTTGTTAATTTTGCCTCAGGGAGCATTACAGATAAACAGTATTCTTTTTTTTTTTAAGTTCATATGAAAAATTTGTGACTAAAATAATGTCATATGGTTTTTCATTTTTTCTAAATTTCTCTGTCTGTTCTCATTTCAACTTTTCTACTGATCATCTACTTATGGTCAGGACAAGACATAATAAATAATAATAATAAAGTGTATTCAGAGTTAACTTTCATCTCAATCTCAACCATTTAAAATTGAGAAACAAATTGAACTTCTGTTCTAGTTGAATTCGGAATTTCTTCTAGTTATGAACTAATGATCAGACACACAAAATCATCTAGTCTGTAACAACAGTATTCAAAGTTAAAATCTAATGAACCATATTTCTAATCAGTTTGTGATAACAGGGTCAATAAACAATTAATCCGAATGATGAGTACCATGTTTTATCTGTTGACGTAGTTGAACTCGATCAAGAATTTATCTTAGTATGTCATTCATCAGTAAACACTTAGGTATAGTTCGACTAGGTGATTCTTGGAAATGCATAGAATTTGTTGAATCGATTCTAACAATTCAGAACTAGAATAGAATAGATGTAAAATGATGCTGTGACGTTTCCAATGCTTCTCCAACTGAAATATCATCACATTATAAGACGAAAACTATGTTTGGCTAATTTGTCACATGTTTGTAATCATGTGTTAAATGGAGTCTTTTTGTTTTCCTTTATAAACTCTTACTTTTTCCTCCCCAACCCGCCTCTACTGGCTAATGTTTACCACTTACTTAATTCATCATGGACATAATATATATATAGGTTAATACTTTCAGAATTTATCATCTTTTGTATTTAAACAAATTAGTTAACTGATGATCAGTGATTCTGCATTCACTTTATATGATTGATTGTGCTTCAGTCTATTGAATGTATCTATGTGTGTGCGTGTGTGTGTGTGTGTGTGTTTAGCCTATCTTATCATATTTGCTCTTTTTCTACACAAATATTGGAATAACAATAATGATAATAATCACTTCTGTGACAGACATGCATAATTACAATTTAGGCATAGATTTGTGGACACTTCTTGTTATTTAAATGCACTTTTATGTATATATATATATATATATACATATGATTTACAGGTGTATGTGTATGTACAGGTAGATATAGTTATATATATATATTTTTAAGACATAACTATGTCAGATTGTCATTGATTTAACTAAGGCGCTTATCTGTTGATATTTTCTTAGTTGCATTTGCAATTCTTTTTTTTCTTAAATCCAAAAACATCTTGTAATGTCAGTTTAGGCGGAAACCTGGAACATTATTATTATTATTATTATTATTATTATTATTATTATTATTATTATTATTCACCACTGGTTGTCGTGTTGTTACAAATACCTGTAAAATAGTTGTAGAATATATCAGTCAGTCAATTTCATGTCTTGTTTTGTCTGCTCCTCAGTTTTTTCCCAACTTACACTTACACTAGTTTATGCAACTTGTCAGGATATGTGGTGGATGATTCAGTTTGCGTAATACACGTTCCAATCATTTCAGTGAATAAAGCTTCACTGCTTCATCAATTTATTTGCTATCTTTACTACGTATCTTGTTCGTGTGTTAAAACAAAAAGAACAAACTGAACTGGATAGGAAGTGTATATAAACAAATTATTCCTTAAGTAGCACAATATGTGATACTGTTCGATATTTCTGTCCGACAGTATTATGAATGATTTCATTCAATTACAATATGATTAATTATAATTTGTTATTCAACCCTAAGGGTGGCAGATCGATCGATAAAGTAATGAAACTTCATCAGTTGAGGTGGTTGGGTTACGAATGCCTAACCACCGACTGCCGCATCGAGCTATGTTTTGCCATGTAGGAATATGTTGAAAGAAAGCTAGGGGCGGCCAGACTAAAAGATGGTAGAAATCCATAAAGTCACTGATAAGTGGACTGAGTAGTGTTGGTAGGTGTCGACTACCTGGTTGTGGTCCGCAAGACGAAAGTCACCGATGGTTAGAGACCTTGAATGACATGGCTCAAAACCATTTGAAACAGAGTTCGAACCTGCTTTACCATTAATAATTTTCTTTTAAAAAGTAATCTTTGACAAGTGTATTAATAAAATTTACTAAAAAGTTATTTGTTTCTTTTATATTCTTGATTTTTTTGTTTGAAATAAGAGTGAATAAAATCCATTAAACATTCAACATTACATGTATATTGTATATGCCATTGTCTTTAATCACTGGATCAATATGATCCTTTTGTCATTTCTTCCATAGTATTTTTTTTAATCATGTTACTGTAAAAGTGTTAATTATTTCAAGTAAACATTTTCCAAGAAAAAAAAATTTGAAATCTTTTCCAGATTTTTTTTCGGTTATCCTATTTGCATTCTTCTGCACGTATTCTATTTATCTTTTTCTTTTTTCATTGTTAAATCAAAAATAACAGATTACTAACAGCAGTTGTTACTTCTTAATAGTTTTCAACTAGTTTTCATTTTACTTAGATTATTCTAAGGGATATTGTATATGTATGGGTGTGCGTGTGTGTGTGTGTGTATGTCAGTGAATATCTGTCATTGTAAAATTATTCATTTCTCTGGAGATTTTTATTACTAATTGAAATACATTAAATACATTTATTTATGTCTTATAAAAAGAATACTCATCATCATTATCGACAGTATCCCATCTAACTGCAACACATTGTACTTGTTGAAGAAAAAGAAATCTTATAGTCATATTTTATAGTTAAGTGTATTCAGTCTAATAAATATATTTAGATGAATGAATGAAGGAGAGTAATAAGTATGCCAATAAGTAAAAATGATCTATTCAACAACCGATTGATAACTTTATGCAAAGGAATATTTTTGGTTTTCGATGTTATTTATATTATTTCTTTGTAGAATGTTGCCGATATTTCATCGATCTAATTTCAGTAGTACTTAGTTGACTATGGAATTAACAAGATGTGATTTTCACAGAAAGTGAAGAATCACAACCATTCATTGATCTCGCATTATTTTATGGTAGAAAAGGTGATTTGATCAGCCTTAATCTGTTAGGTCGTTTCAATTTTTGTGCAGTACAAAACTGATCTCCACCAACTTTACCCATTACTCTATTATGTTGTTTTGTATATATTATTTTAACGGATAGCAAACTTTTTCTTCTGATTAATGGCCTCATTTTAAGATAACTTATTTCATTCAATAGTTCACACTTTAATCATGCTACATTGTCAGCCGCCATTGTCCAACCACATCGAATTATTCCATCATATTGATTCATGTGATGAATTGAAAAAAAAACTCCTCTATCATATTATAAAATCTTTCTATATAATATTGGTGATTGTTGAATTGTATGGTTTGCATCAATAACTAATAATCTTAGTTAAATGATCATTGTAAACCCTGAAATTACTGGACAGTTGTTGATGCTTCTTCTCCAGCAGTCATCTAACTAGAATCAATTCGTGATATCAACTAACACTAATCACTGAATATAATCATGATTAAATTTGACTAATAACTCCTATACTGATAGAATGATATTCTTCTATTCTGTTTGTAAAATTTAAATATTATTGTGTGTTCATAACAACTTGGAATTTGAATTTATTCATTTCTCTTTTTTTTCCTTTAATTTATTCGCCAAGCTCCTTGTAAACTACTTATTATTATTATTATCAGTAGTAGTAGTTCCTTAGAATTGTTCTTTCGTATTTAGTCGACATGTTCAATATAGATTTTTTTTGTGTACCCTTATCCTTTTTTTTTCTTCCAGTCTTGCTTTATTTTATGTGTCGATATTCGGAATATTTTTAAAGTAAAAAAAAATGAAACATGATGATGATAATAATGAGGATGTTGATAATAAATATGCTTGTCAATCCTTTTGCTTATGTACTATATACTTGACATACTCTCCTCCTACAGTGTTTGTTTGTGTGTGTGTGCGCCTGTGTGTGTTTAGCGCTCATTATTTTAGTATATTCACAATTATCGGTTAATTAATTTCTTTTTTTTCTCTAACGTCTGCTTTTTATTTAGTTATCACCTAAAATACTATTCCATATTTAATATTTATTATTACTTTTATTATTTTTCCTGTTGGTAGTTTAAGAAAAACAAAGTAGTTGAAATGAGAATAAAAGAGAGATTTTATAAAACAGAAAGAAAGAAAAAAAAAGACAATGTAAGAATTGTAATAATGACATTATCAATATCTCATTTAATGAGTCATTTTTTGCTTAATCTATGTATAGGTATATATAGTGTTGAATTGAATTGAATTGAAATGAATATATCGACATAGTTGTTATTGATTATTACTTCTGTCTAGTTTATTCCCTTTTTGCTTTATATTGTGCTTAATAGTTGAAATAATTGATTTCTAGTTGTGATAAATCAGTTGAGCTATATTATTTAGAATTTTTTATTCCTTAGGGGGATCCTATTATACATAATTAGGCAAGTTGGCTTAGAAATAGTAAGGATGAACTCAGTGTCCTCATCTCTAGTGATACTAGCTTAATTCACTGAAAAATTTGGATGTTGGAAAAGGATCATTTTCAATGTAGTTGCAGTAATACATCTTATCTTCCCATACATATTGCAATTCTTGGGAATAAAGCTTACAAATCACGGAGAGAAATCATTAAAATCTTAAAAACCTTTTAGGCTCCTAGATCTCAGTGACGACTAGTAATCTAGTTTCATAATCGTATACTTCAAGTAAAAGTATCCTTTCATAATGAAAGCAACTGGGAAGCGATAATTTCCCCGATACTTCTGACATCACTCGAAATTTGATTTCATCCCTTTGTCGTAAAGTCAGTCTTATACAACGTAAAACCTAGCATATGAATGCACCGGTTTGAATTGCAACATCACATCACACATAAAATTATAAAAACCAATCCCATAATAGTGGACATAGTAATTGCATCAATAATGATAGAAAAGAATGGAGGAAAAAAGGATGCGAGACTTTCAGAACTCAAAATCTAAGCCAAGCTAAACGATGAATTCACTTAGGTCGTTGTGAACAATTATAAACCATGCCAAATCTCTAACGATTGGTTACGATAGCCGTAGTGATTGGAACCTAACATCCTGCACCTGATCATATGGCTCACTCAGTATAATGATCTATTTCTTCATGAATTGTTGCCTTATCTTAATTCAGATGCCCCTAACTTCCTCACAAACTACTACTGTACCAGTCATCGTTACGCGTCTAGGTAGTAGGTGCATGAGTATACATCATTCATGTTCCAACTATCACAATTAATAAAGATTCATCACAATGAATATTAACGTTTATTATGATGAAGTTAGTTTTTTTTGTTAATACAGTATGTTTTGCATCATAGAGTTATGGAGATTGTTGTTATCCATTGAAATCATTAGTCGATCAGTTTTAGATCATCATTAGATATCTGGAAGTTTTGAACAGCCGTTGGGTACCAGCTCAGTGGTTTACAGGTTAGGCGTGCGTTGGCGAGTCCTAAGGTCCCGAGTCCGAATCCTCCGAGTAGCGGGAGTCGTGGATTCGCACTACTAATGAGTCCCATAGCAGGACAAAACGGTCGTCCAGTGCTTCCAGCTTTCTAATCGTTTTCTAACTATGATCGATTCATGACTATAATTGTATGTTATTAGTATGGACATTCATCACACTTAAATTACCTTTACAAGAACAACTGACATCCTTATCAGTTTTTTTTTTATAATGATTGTTGATCTGTTTTAAAGAACTATATTATGTGATAGTATAAATTGTTAGATTAGAGGAGTTTTTTTCTGAGGTCAAGTGTATATATATGTTTTGTTTTTCTTGTCACATTTCTTCCACCCCTCGTTTATTAAGGATAATTTATTATTTCTTTATAATTGTCATTTAGTTTCTATCTATAGTTATGTTTTATGAACATAAAACATATTTTACTGATCACACTTAATCACATCTAATCGGTTAAACAGATCTTCATTTTTTTTCGTGTGATATATTATTCATACACTACTTTGATGATAGATTAACCCCATGTTCCATTTTGTTTTATTGCTCATATATGTGATAAGATATTTGATTCCGTTCAGTTGGTAACAAGTTGACAATATTTGATACCTAGTACAGTTGTGTTTGATTCTATCCATGTTACTTTATTTTCATACTAGTATACACGGAACAAAATCAACTTGATAAACATCAGCAACAAAAAAAATGTTCGAAAAAATATGTCAATTTAAAAACTATACTTGTCTTAATATCTTTATATGTGACTATTATTACTACTACTACAACTACTATGTCCATTTTGACATCATATATATGCGGTATGAAGTTGCCAGTGAAGACTCGAACTTGAGTTTCATGCCATTTTAAGATTTATCAGCTACATTTACTTGTATCCTTTTGAACAAGTTGGTGTTTATCTGGTCTCTGTAGCCCACTAAGCAACGTATTGAATGTTTTCAGAGCTGAAGGTTTTGGGTTCGAGTCCCGGTTTGCATATTTATGCAAATGAATCCAAAATTAGGATGGAGTATACGTTATGCATTATACTGGAAGCAACATACCGAATATACTATAAGTTTTGCATGTTTACATTTTCACTATCATCAGAAATACAAACTAGTAGTTTTAACTCTGTTGACACTACTAATTTTGTTTTGCTTTATCTTGTGATTGTGATATGAAAAACTTGACCCAATGTATGTGTTTAATATTAGGTAAATTAGAATTGACTGACTAATTGAGTGGTATTCATTGTGTACCTTCTTTTTTCATTATCATTATTATTATTATCACACATTTGAAATCATCAATCAATCAATCATTGTTAGACCACCATTGAAAACCTGGAAGCACTGGATGGCCGTTTCGTCCTTGTATGGGACTGCTCAGTAGTGCGCATCTACGACTCCTGCACCTCGCAGGATTCGAACGCGGGACCTTCGGTATTGTGCACGAAACCCTGACCTCTGGACCACTGGGCCGGGATCCATCGATGTTAATGTCTAACTCTGATTGATCTAGGAGTTTTGCGTGACCTCACCCATTTGCCTTTGGTAGTTATTGCCTACACCAAACAGAGTTGAACTCCACTGGTCATGTCTTCTCACTAGAACTCCGAGAATTTCCTCACGATGCTAGTCACTAGTTATGATTATTACTATTATCAAAAACTGGTTAATTTTCTACCATCTGTTTTGTTCACCTTTATTCAATGTTGTTAGGTTTTTCAAATAAAGACAATTAATTCCACAGTCATTTATCATATATACATATCTGTATTGCAATCATATTTATTTTAATTACCCCTTGGTTGTTTTTTTATTGTTCTAAATATTAAGTTATTATTATTATTATTATTATTATTAAATTACCCTTTGGAATTTCCAATCATTACCAAGTCTCATTCTCATTTATTTATTTATTTAATCTATTTATTCATAATCATAAAACAACTCTTATCACATTCATCTAATTTTGAAATAAAATAACCTCAGCCCCCACCATCCCGTCACATTTGTAAAATAAATCTTGTTTTTTTTATTGGAAATTTGTTCTTCTTATCATATTATTAACTAAGCCGTTTGATTAGAAATTAAATTGTTTCAATAGAGAGGGTGTACATACATACATATACAGGTGAAGAAATTAGTTATTCAGAGTTTATCATTTTATAAATGATTACAATGATGAATGGTTTCGTTAGTTTATAGTGTATAGCTTTATATACTACTCATACATACATATGCTTACATTAGTTACACACATACATACACACCTATGTAAGATGTAGTTTTAGGTGAGAGGTCATATTTATTATTAGTAGTATTCATGCTGGTTAATATTTCTATTATACCTTGGCAACAAATAGATTCGAAGTGTATTATTTTCCCTAGGTCAATTGGTTGTTTGTTCTTTTTTTTTATTATTATTTTCCTCTGAATATTTTGTTTTATTTTATTTTCTGTGTGACTACTTGCAACAATATTTATGTATGAGATGTATGTATAATGATGTCATTTAGTCGCTGTGTTTGTGTGTGTGTGTGTGTGTGCATGAAACATATTGACATGTGTGTGTGTGTGATTAAGGATTGTGAATATTGATTTGTTGTGTAAAAGGTGTCATGGTGATTAAAAAGAAAAAAAAAGAAAGATGATATACTGATCATTTTCAAATGAACTGAATAACAATAAACATCTTGGTAACTTAATTTCAATAGTGATAACTGTTGTTGAAATATATTTTTTTCAAACTAGATAACCTGTTCTAGGTGCAATTGTAAGTGGTAATAAATTTTTTTTTTTTGGTAATTTTACTAAATTTGATGAACTTTCGAATCGGGGTAAAAAAAATGTGTTACATAGCTCTATAGTATAGTTAGTTCGATTAGAGTTTATCTAGTAAACATTGTAACAACATTGTAACATGTTAAATTCAGGGTGTTATTTAATCGAATCGCGTGTATAATTTTCATTTTTTAACAAATGTTCTTGATTTCTATTCAATTAATTAGGTGTAGTCTGTAATGCAATGCCTGTTCTTAACATAAACCAATTGTGTTATAAATGAAACTAACCAAAATATCCTTTCAGGTATAGGGGATTTCTGATAATTGATGTTTTTCTAATTTTACTCTGAAAAATACTGTGTTTTTTGCTTTTAAATCATGCTTTTTTTGAAAAAAATAATCAGTCCGACTTTTTTTTCGTAGTTTGCATCTAGTTTGAAAGTGATTCACATTACGAAATTATATTAAGTAGACAAACGCAGAAAGCGAAGGAAAATCTGAATAGCCGTAGGCATTCGTTTTATTCTGGTTTGGTACTTTCAGTGAATTTTTTAGATTTATGTACTACGTTTTACTTCAAACTTTGTTGTGCACACTGAAATCGAAGCAGGTAGAGCGTAGTTCGAACCTTGGACCCAATCGATGGAAAGCTAAATGAAGTAATCACTAAATCACTACTTTACATACACCTTTCAACAGTGGTGGTGTTTGGTTCTCTGAGCTGTTTTCAACAGTAGATATTCATAGCTGTACATATTATTATTATTATTATTATTATTATTATTATTATTATTATTATTATTTGACGCTTTAGCTTTTAAACTAAAATAAAGATGTATTCATTTACAAACTGTGGTCGTTTTTTTGAGACTATGGTTAAACAGATGAATACTGTGATTTTTCAAAGATCTATAAAAGCCAAGATAAGTTTTAGGACATTTGTGTCTAACCAGCTTCCATTGAAAACGTTTTAAACACTTTCGCAGAATGAATGGATTATACATCATGTTCTGATGAAAGGATTACTTCTTCTGTTACTAATAGACTTATGACTGCTGTTGTTTTCTATACATAAATTGGTTTTAACATATAAACTTTCGTTATTACTTTGCACCTCTTTCATATCATGTAAAGCTTAAGCATAAGGGAATTACAGGGATGTGAAAAGCGTTTTGAATAGCAACAGTAATGACTTCGTAATTGAAGCGTTCGATTTTCAGCAACTAATTTATAGGCTCGAACTCATGTGCACAACTGGATCGTATCATGCGTTCTCACAGTTAAAGTAAAGCTTAAAGATGAGTGTGCACAAATCGGTACCTCATAAATGATCGGATTATCTTCATAGAATCATGTGGTAACATTTTATTGTCTACAAAAGAAATGAATGTTTACTTTCACTGAATACTATAATAACGTTGTATTATAAGATTGAAAGTAAATTGACTTTCGTAGTTTGTTAAATCTAATTAACTCAAACTAACCAATTTAGTCTAGGTAATTCATATTTTTTATTTGTATAAATTTAAAAATATTAACATGTTGATTTATTTTATTTTATTTTCTAATCTCATATCCATTTGAAAACAGTTTAACTAATAAAATATGATACACCATTCTATTCATTTATGATTTCAAAATTTATGTTATAAAAGGAAGTATCAATTTTCTTAGATTAATGTCGACTCGTTTGATGCTCTCTTTCTCTCTCTCCATATATATATATATATATATATATATATATATATATATATATATATATACAAAAGAATCGGCTTTTCACAATCATCAATATTTACTCTTTGTTAGATAACAACATACTTCTTCACATCTTAATGACGCAACCATAATTACTTTAGACCACTTACCAAAATGTAAAGAAAATATCATTTTTCATCTTAGTTTTCTGTGCATAGATTTAAAAGTTTACATAACCACACAGATACATTCGTTTCTTTTATTTTCCTTTTGATCTTGAATTTGAGTATTCCTTCTACATGCCTTTTTATACCCCAATCTTTTACAAATGTAATCTCATTGTTTAGTCTTTCCCATTTTTTTTACTACATTATTCCGATCTCTTTTTCATATATCTTGTTATTTTCATCTTATTGTGTTAATGTGGTCTCACAGAATGAACCAATAGAGTTAGTCAGTGACAACGTAAAACTTTGTACCTATGTGCATCAGTTCAAGTTGCCATATCACATTAGCACACAGAGATGGTATTATCAGTTCAAATCCGATAGTTGAACAAATTGTAGCAGTATTACTGATAATGGAAAATTATTAGGAATTGAACATGTGACTTTTTCAGCGCAGTTACGCTTTTTGGTCACTTCACTTGGGGAGTCTCATCAGTCTTGATGGAATGATGTGCAACGAAATCTCAGCGCAGTTACAGAAGACTCGATTAGCTTTATCAACTTACATCACTTGTGGTGTAAGCAAAATATCCGTTTACTAACCAAGGGACGAGTTTCCTGTGCAACAGTTCGCTCCGTTCTACCATTCATATCTGCACATTAGTAATGGCGGCTGGCTTTTACGTATTAATAACATGAACTACTGAGTTGTAACTTTCAGAATCTGTTTTTCCTTTCCTTTGTTCGACTTGTTGTAGCAAACCCCTTCTCCATATGCTTATCTGACTATTATTAATTCTTTCTATATCATTCAGTATAAATGACATAATAAACTGTTACAATGTGTTTGTATCCGTTCAAAAGTATTATTTTGTTGTATTTAGTTTCTTCTTGTCTTACATTCTTCGTAATCTTATGTGAAATGAATGTCAAACAATTGAATATTTCAAGGAAAAAAATAAGTTGCTTTTTTTTGATGATGTTGACGATGATCGTGGTCAGCATTATCACCATCATGAATATGATCATATTTAGTCTAAGACTAATCGGGAATAGTGATTGCGCAAACAAACCAGCTAACTAACATATACACACAAATACCATCAATATATACATATTTTTCTTCCAACGTCTTCTTCCTATCCTTTATTTTATTCTCTCTGCCATTTTTTTTCTCTCTATCTCACTTATGTATAGCACACTATTACATTCTCTTTTAATAATTTCCCATATTTTAGACTTTTCAACCTATTTAACATTTTGATCCGTAATATATAATGCTTGGATTTTTGTTTATGTCTGCATGGTTTGCTGTTTTATTTTTTGAAAATGTTCTTTGTACGTGCACATGAGTGCACATACACATAAACATACCCGACTAGTATATATTCTTTTGTTATATATGTATATGCATTAATCTACATTGTCTCAGGTTTAAAGTATTTATAAAAATATCTATCACAAACCAATCTAAGTCATAGAAACATGGAAACACTAGACGGCCGTTTTGTCCTAGTATGAGATTACTTAACAGTGCACATCGACGAACACACAGCTGAGAGTCAAATTTACAATCATCGGTCTTGTGTCTGGTCACTTAAGACTTAGACCACTAAGTGGGCATCCATTGATGTACAAGCCTAGCCTTAAGGAATCCACGATATTACACAATCATTTTTCATTATCTTCGGTTAATAATTTCCTTGTTTCTTGTCTGGTTTTCCTTGATTTTATTCTGAATTTAACATGTTGCTGGGATGTATCATTTTATTTCTGAGGTAACGTTCATTAAAACTTGTGTGACTGACTGTGTAGGGGTATAAAAAGAATGACACAATGAGCTTCTGCACTTGTAAAATTACTGCAAAAGTAATTAGTAGAAGAAATTTCCTCCTGATCTGATTAGTCAAAACTTTTCTGACAATGTCAATATCAGTCAGTCACGAGTAAATAGGTTATTTTCAGTCGTAGTGGCTTTGTTCATATTGAGAAACTGATTTCACAAATGGCTCAATTTTGTTTATTTTCATATATAAATAAAAATTGGCGTTGTTAGTTGGCGATTTGGTTGCAGTCATATGATTATTCCGATTAAGTTCTGTTTTAAGATTAAGATTAAAATCCACTGGTTTCAGCTTCTTACTAGAACCGTTGAAAATTACCTTCTGCAATTAGTCATTAATAGCGATTGTCATTATAGTGTTTTGAAGCATATTCAAGACTAAGTAACACTAGACAACGGGTTTGTCCTAGCAGAGGCCTCAAATGCCATCGTATGACAGGGAGTGAGGAGAGTCCGCTTCCCCTCTCAAAATAATCTCACAGGACTACGAGTATATATCCACTTGGGTCACTTATGACAGCTTGAACTGATGTACGTCTGTACGAAGTTCTACGTTGTGACTGACTGATATATCCACTTCCAAGGAAGTCCTACCCACTGCCTTCCCATGGTAAAAGTGTTGTTTATATGATTGGAGAACGAAAAGTGAATATCCGACTCTTAAACCGGTTTTGTGGGTACGAATTCACCTAGTAGAGTTGGAAAATCATAATCCTAAACGAGTGGTGAATATAAGCTACATGATCCTGAAGAAAACAAATGTCATATTAACTTATTGTTGATTATTGGCTACCATGGGACCGCCTCTTTCAACGTTGCTGCACTGGCTTTTGGATTAGATCTCATGGTCAAAGGTTCAGGAGTGCTGCTTTAAAAAACCAGTTTGGGCTCCTGCACAATATTTCAGCCCATACACGAATTCCATGACGTGGCTAACTGAGTATTAGTCTATTTATCGACTTACTATCCATTCATAAGATATGATGTATAACTAAGAATAACTGTCTGATAAATTCGTTATTATCCACAAAATGTTATCTTTACGATCGTTTCATTAGAAAAATGTTCCACATGCATATATCATGAATAAAAATTCTCTTTTTTTTAAAAAAAAAGTTAGCGTAAACATTTTCTATATCCTTCAGTTTTTTTTCGAATTTCTATGAGTGAAATATTTTTTTTTTAAAAAAAAAAGAATAAAACGGAAATTGTTCACGTTCATTTGTCATTGGTTGGTTTGTTTTGTTTTCATTGCTTTCCTTGTATACTCTCTCTATAGTTTAAATAGTCTATTTATTTATTATTTGTCATTTAAAAAAATTAACAGCTAATTAATTATTCACTTCCGAAATTTAAAAAAAAATAAATAAATATATATTACATTTACATTTTTAAATACTTATAAATAAATCATTAATCAACGATTTATTTTTTAGTAAGAAAAATAATTTCAAAAAAAGACAATTCTTTGCTAAACTAACCATTTGCACATTTTGATCATTTCAATTTTTCATTCATTCCTTTTTTTTCCGAGTATTTTTATTACCTTGAAATCTTCAATAAATATCATTGTTATAACAGCATTAGAAACTTAGAATCACTGGACAGTTGTTTTTAGTCCTGGTGTACGACTCATCAGCAGTGCACATGCACGATTCCTACTATTCACAGGAGTTGAACCCAAGGATTTTCGGTCTCATGCGTGAACGCTTAACCCCTGGACCACTAAGTGGACATCCAACGGTGTTAATGTCTAACTCAGATCAATCGAAAGATTATACGCAACCTCACCGGTTGTCTTCGGTAGTTACTGCCTAGACCCGACAAGGTTAAACTCCATCTGTCACGTCTTCTTACTAGAACTTTTAGACTTTCTTCATGAAACTAGTCACGAGTGAGTATATTTCATGTTTTCAAGGTAAACACAACTATCTACATCATTCTATTTCTATACGTAAATAGTTGAAATGCTTTCATCAACCATAACACAATATATATACACGTCGAAATTAACTCACAGTTATAAAACTACCAACACTACCGATGGTGATGGTGAAAACAACATGATTCAAGACGATAAATTGAATTCATGGAACAATAATGAAAATAAAATTAGTTTAAAACAAAATAAAGTTCTAAGTAAAAAGTGGAATACTTATAGATCATTATGTACAAATTTCATCATGTTACTCTAATGTCCCTTGACCTTTGAATTATAGTTTATGTATGTTCAGCTTAGCTAGTTATTTTATATTTATTAATTGACGATTGGGCTTGTAAAGAATGGAAAAACTTGCATAAAATAATTTTAAAAAATACTCAAGATCTAAGAAAAGATAGAACGTAGGCATTCGCCACACTGTGATCAGTTCTGATCTGTTTCACTTGATTTTTTCAACTGTTTGTTATGACAATCGTATGGTGGATCGTAACCAGATCGTTTGTACTTGCCGAAATAGCTCAGGCCAACAACCCTTGACTTGATGAACTGATGCCATGTCTTGATTTCCCTCTTTTCCAAGCTCGAAATTATCCTATTTTATTTCATTCAATGTTTTCCATCTATCCATCCTTAATTCACTTGAATAATCATAGAAAACTCCGTAATCTGGCAGTTTACATCTTCTGACTTAATATTTCTTGAATTCGTCTATTCTGCCTTTGTTCTAACCAATTTCCTCAGTAGTCGGCATTATAATTCAAAATGGACGATGATGAGACATTTATAATGAAGCCGCTCAGTGAATGAAAGTTCACGGCCATAGGGCAATACTTCATGAAATACTATTCAATGTTTAGGATTCGAAGATGACATACCACCCGTATCATGAAATACGGTAAATACTCAAAATGTAAACAAGATTTTTGATGCTGTTTTCTTAAATTTCTTTTGGATTTTGTTCTAGAACGATTGCTTTTAGCTCTTACGATTTCACAGACTATATCAGTAATTAGGTATGATTTTTATTTGACTATTACAGTAGAACTTTTTACATTTCTGATTAATTGATTACTGATTTCTTATTTATGGCTAATTCACTAACCTGATAGAGAATCATGATTTCTTAATAAAACGAATATCTGTGATGAATGATAATACAGACCATTCATAACACAAACATAACCTAGAAGCTAAAGAGCTTTCAAAACATGTTGAAAAGTACTATGACACTTTCCAGTTCATTTCGCTTGAGAAATTTTTATTTTCTAGTAACTAGAACTAGAGAAGAGTGTTATATTATACTTACAGATGCTTTTGTACTTCTGTTTAAAGATCATACATTCCGTTTGATCATATCTAAACTTGACCCATTTTACACGACGTTTATATGCAGTGTACTATTTAAAAATGAGATTAATCTCTTATTTTCTACAAATTACTTCATATACCGTAGGACGGTTTTTACCAAAAAATACGTATATATATATATATATATATACAAATACTTTCTATAGTTATCATTAATTGACATTGTTATTGCATGATTGCCTTTTTTTTTTAAATGTCCTTTGTGACTAGAATTTTGTGCGCAGATTTTTTTTATCGGAAAATACTTTATTTAAACTACATTATTTCTTGCCTATTCCCTTCACATAGTTAGATATGTAATGAAAATATTAGTAAGAGAGAGAGTTATGACATTTCCACTTTTCCATAACTAATATCTCTGTGTCTGTATGTATGTACGTGTGTGTGTGTGTGTGTGTGTTGCAGTATATTGAAAGCTTTTCAGGTTTTTTTTTATAGTTGATAGTTTTCTTTGATCACTTCTCTCTCTCTCTCTCTCTACTTACTGTTGGTACTACTACTTCTACTATTAATTTTTATTCTGATTACTATTTATCACTACATGTAGTCATATTACATTGTTTCATGGAAAGTATTCGTTCATTTATGCAGTTTCAAATGATACATATACATACTATCTGTCCTCATTACATAAATGCTTACATGAATTTCAGTGCACATTTAACAGTATATATAAATATATATAGATTATATATTCTTATGTGCCCCTATCTATCCACTTCTGTCCTATTCAATCTGCAAGTGTTTGCTATTTAAAATAGTCATTCCTTTGTTGTACGAGAGAATCTTTTTAGTTATTAGTAAAAAAAAATAAAGCTGTCATAACATCTGTGTATATTAACTTTAAATGAATAGGTTTTTTGGTATTACATTTTTACAATTACACGAAAATACTTCATTATTTTATCCTATTTATACACATAGAATTATGTGGTCGCCAACAAATTGTATTCCTAGATTTTGTCCTAGTTGAAATTCATCGACAAAGAGTAGTCTAAACCTGATGCTCCCCATGTAATTCAAACGAGTGTTACCTAGCTTCGCAGGTCGTTTGATCAGTAGCCAGTCACATTATAACTTGATCAACAAAAAAAACCTAGTTATTACTAACGGATTAGAAAAGCATTACATTTATCACTGGACTGAGCCATGTTGGTAGGTGTAGACTATCTGGTTGGGGTCTGCGAGACAACAATAGCCGATGGTTAGAGACTTTAAATGGCGGCTTGAAATCGACTACCATAGCACAGATGCATTCACTATTTATCTTCTGTCTAATTCTAGTCAATATCAGTCAATATTAGAAATTTTAGTATCCCTATATTCATCACCAATCCCTATTTAACTAATATTAATAACTAATAATAATAATAATGTCATGACATGGATTGTATAAAGATACCCATGTACTATTCAGAGTCATACATATATATAACTATTTGTGTTCGAAACTATGTATAGCTGAGAATAGAGTTGATTAGTTTTGTGCTGCAATCTGATCTAGAGATGGTTTCTAACTGTCAAGCATATTCATTGTCCCTTTAGAACAAATCATTGGCATATTATTCAAAGTGAATAAGGATAATTAGTAGAAATTTAGTATTTTGATATTAATTATGCCAGACAAACTGTGATATTAATTGTACGATGAATATTCACCAGTATAAATGATATTACTTGTCTTTATAGAATCTTTTGTATGATTAAACTCTATTAATCGGTAGATTTTGTCTCGAAATCAATCATCAGTGATTATTATTATTTATTTAAAAGGTAATCATGTTTGTAAAAATCTAAGAGATTAAAATTGTTACAAATACTAGTTTCCCTTATATAATATCTCTTGCATTAACTCGGCCACTGACTACGCTGAAACTAATTTGTTCAAATTCAAATAAAAGTTCTTTTAAGACAAACGGTTATTGTTTTTGATTAATTGAAAGGAGAAATCTGTGTATTTCGAATAAAATATACTAACTAACGATTTCAAACCCAACATAGGTTGTGTTATATATATGTGTATTGGTTGAAGTATTTATTCCCTTAGGAGAAGAGGAGTTTCATGAAGATTGTTGAATTTTCATAGTTGATGTCATCGACTGATCTTAGTTAGACACAACCATTGAAAATGAGCCAATCTATATGCATCAACTATCCCCACAGTAATTGAATTCAAAGCCTTGAAGTTTGTTGTGGTCAATGTTTAGCCCCGAAACGACTAAGCCAGTGAGTGTTCTATTCAATATATGTTTACATAATATGACTTTTTACTAAAACCATTTTCTATGAAAGTCTATTATCAATTTTTATGCTCTAAAAGGGATACCATTATTTGTGTGTGTGTGTATATATGTTTGTATGTTTTAGCAATCTAATGTTAGTCAATTCACCAATTAATAAGTTATTCTTTGCCTTCGCCTCCTTCGTTCTCTATTCATCATCATATCACTTCTTGAAAACTATGAGAAATAAAAAGAAAACATTATTTCTTTCATACTACTAACTGCATCATCGCAGTATTTCACTCATTATATTTATTATTATTATTATTATTATTATCATTATTATTATTACAGCTTATCAGTATCATTCATCTTTATTCACTAGAATAATTGACCTTACACATAACACCTTAACTGTGCTTATAGTGGTGATGTTGTTTCAGTTACTGTTCGGCACGTGGCTTTATTGTTAATTCATCTACAGTTTTTTCTCCCTCCCTAAATATGCTTACATATGTAGATGTTGTTGTATATGCACACACTGATAAGAAAATCAATAGAATTTTTTTTTTATTCTAACAAAGCCAATGCAGTTAATGTATTCAACAGGAATAAGTAGGTAGATAGATAGAAAGAGAGAGAAATAACTAATTAGTTGCTTTGCTTTCACTTGCTATTAAAGTTCAATATTTAAACAGCTGGTTGTTCGTGAAGATTAATTTCACAATTAGAAGTGTTGATACGGTGAAGTTTAGAAACATATAATGAATGGTGTAACAACATTTCGAAACATATATCTATATGTGTGTGTGTTGGTGTGTCTCTTTTTGCGCTGAATATCGATATTGTGGGTATGATTTTTCATACTTCCAATGTAACTTTTGGTATATATTTAAGAATGCTTTTTATAAAATCCGTAGCTGATTTAAACAAAACGCCTAGTATAGTTTTTGTCATTTACTAATGTCAAGTGAATCTTTATCGTCAGAGATAGTTGGAGTATATTTATTATGTATATACAACCACCCTCTACCTTGACGAGAGCTATTTTTACTGCTGTGAGAAGAGAACTAGGAGCTACCGAACCACAACGTAAGATCAGTTTATGAAGTCACTGACTGTTAGACTAAGAGATTTCGATTTTTGCTAACTATATAATTAAATTGTCAATGATTATCTTAACTAATGGTTCATAGTGTTAAATAAAATTGCTAAGAATCGGTCATAAATGTTGTGAGTACATTCACTGTTCATCTTCACTTGTATCCTATGTTTCTTAATTACCTTGTCCGTTTTTACTCTACAATTTCATTATTTTTAATCTACGTCCAACATCCTGTTTTATGATTTTTCACTATGGTGATTGGTGTTTATTATTGAAATCATGAATCAGTCCGTAGGTTAAGCGTTCGCACTGAAGATCGAAGGTCCTGGATTCGATTCCTGCGACTAGCGTCTTTCAAGTACTTCCAAGTTTTTAATGTTGATCTAACAATGATTCATTCATGATTTCAATAATATCTTATTATATGTCTTTCATATCTCGTTCTAGTCATTCATCTCCTGTATTTCATGTAACAGTGGTTCTATGGTTTAATTTCAAATCCTACCTCTGCCTAATTTGATTTAAACAATCATGTGGAGACAAGAACATCAGCTCTCACATTTAGTATATGCCTATTTATTAACCAATTACGCCAACTTATGCTTATCAGATGAGTGAATACATTTAAAAAATAGTAAAATATCTGAAACCTTTTGATCAACTTATCTTTTTTTTTAGCAACTGATGGGATAGAGAACTCTTTCAAATTAATTAAATAACTTGTATAATAAATTTATTTATCAAAACAATAAAAGTCATATTGTGGTGTGAGCTACTTATAAGTAGTATATGACGTGTGTCAACGTAATGTCTGGCAGTAGTGGAAAAACAATGGAATTTGTATGAAACGCATGAATAGTAACAATGGATTGATGTTTTGCAACAGGACCAGTCCAGTTCGATAGGATGGACTGATATTTTGCAAATGAACGATTTACGATATGGTTTTCCAATTTTACTGAGTAACTTTGTAATTTTCGTTAAAAACAATCCGATTGCCCCACCTGTGTTCTTCTTCACTACAATATTATATTTAAGGAAAAAACTAAGAAACACTGTATATATATATCCTTCATAATCGTTTATCTTGTTTATTGCTTTGTTTCCAGTATACTTTATCATTCAATCCAATTTCTTATTTAGCTGTTGTTTTTTATTCATCTATATACAGACTTACTTATCGTCCAAATCTTAATTATATATCAGTGCAATATAGATACAGAAAAAATATATATATTTATACCTCTCATTCTAAACAACTACTCTCTTTTGATTTTCTATAAGCTGCTTCTTTGTTTCTTTAGAAAATAAAAAAGATTGTGCTTACCTCGCAATGATTATCCTTCATTAAATCAACATTGAAACCAACATATTGTTTATTTCAGACAATATGAGTATACCATAATCGTTGTGCGTGCTTGTGCATGTGTGTGTGCCTGCATAGAAATATAGTAATACACTCACTATTTACCGCTTCATTTATACATGAAGGTAATTCTTTGTTAGTGCTGTTGGTGTTGTTTTATTTTCTTTCAAATGATATCATATCTTGCTTTTTCGGTAATTTTTTTTTCTTCCTTCAATCTAAATTTTTTGTGTGTGATTATTTTTTTTCCCAGTTTTCTTTTCTCCTTTGTATAAATCTTTCGAAAACTTATCATTATCATAATAGAATCAGCCATATTTATACATCTGGTCATTAATATACTTTTTTTTGTTGCCTATGTCTTACATGTTTCTTATTCGGCTTATCATCCTATATACACTACCATATTATTGATGTACGTGCATAGATACACAGACAATATGTTATGAGAATAAATTTTACTGTTATTATTATTATTATTATTCTTATTATTACAATATGTCTACCTTATTTCAATAGCCAAAACATGATTCAGTCTAACATGTACATTTTCGACTTGATATGCACCTGCTTCCTTGATTCATTCATTCATTCATTCATTCATTTCCACTACCTGTTCACTATCTGATTCGCACAAACACATGTACAAACGCACACACACATGCACACGCACACACATATACGTCGGCATTTCTCTTTGCATCATTAAGACAATAAATTTTCATCTCATAATAATAATAATGATAATAATAATAATAATAATAATCATAAAAATAATTACCTTGTGAATTCTCTCTTTTTTGTTTTATCAATAATCAACCTGTTGTTTCAACTAACAACAAGTGTTATTGTCGTCGTCGTTGTAATGCCTAGTAGTAGTAGTAGTAGTATCATCAGTATAAGTAGTAATAATAATCCGAAAATGAATAGAAAATATTACTCGTCAATATTCTGCCCAATTCTATTCAATGTATTTTTTTTCTCTTCTACTGACTCATTTACGAATTGTTGCCTTAGTTGAATGTTGAATTTCTTTTCGTAACCTTTTATCGTATATATATACATATATAGTGAATGTTCTATTCATTGTGTGTATGTATAATATATCATCTCTGATCTTTCACATGTTATTATAACTCATATTATTACTAATTTGTAATGTCTAGATTTTTTTTTCTGAAATATAACTGAAAGAGAGCAGAAGACATTATTCATTTGTAGCATGACGCGTTTCTCCTTGATTTGTCTGATATATACACTCACGCTCTCCGTTCTCTTGGTCATCATTATGAATTTAAAATTTATGTTTATTTATATATTCCACTGTTCTTCATGTGCTTTCTAGATTTAAATAAGTAAAAATTAATGACTAGGAGATCGAAACACTCTGTGTGTGTACGTGTGTATGTGTGTGTAGGAGAAGTAGAAAGGGAAAGTGGGAGAAAAGTACTCTTATGTTGTAACTTCCACAAAATAGTTGTTATTGTCGCCGTTTCTAATTATTCGAATAATTTCACATGCTTTACGTCGAATTTCTGTCTGCGCCCTCCCTCTCTCTTTCACTCTGTCTTTGTAACATTAATTATCAACATGTATATATCAATAATCTTTGTGGGTTTTAGTTTTATGCATAAACTTATTCTGTAATTTTCATTATTATTATTATTATTATTATTATTATTATTATTATTATTATTATTATTATTCAGAACTTTCGTCTAAATTTGAACGAATAGTTTCACAGTAGTTAGGCGCCGAGTGTTAATGCCGACAGTTATGTCTGTGGAAAAAAAAGAACCTCAGCGATTGAACTTTAAATAAATCTAATCATTTATTCGACAATCTGATTCAAACTTTTTTGAACGAAATCTTAATCAAATATTCTAAATACAGCAGTAGTTTAGTGCTAAATAAATTTAATGCAATATATGTTTTAGATGATTGTATTATTATGATAGCTGAATATGAGGTTGAAGGAATAAAAAATTTCTACTTACTACAACACATTAGAGAAGACTTATAAAGAAGTATCTGATGATAGAGTCTGCCTACACCCACTGGTGGTTACGTCTTCACACTACAACTTCGAGAATTTCCTCACAAAGCTAGTCATTAGTGAGCATATTTTACGATTTTTCATGATAGAGTTATGTTTATTAAAATCATGAACCGACCATAGTTTGAAGTGAGTTTGCATAGAAACCTTAGATTGATCAGTGTTCGACATTAACAGCGTTGGATGCAGGTCGACTCACTGGTCCAGAGGTTAAGCGTTCACAAACAAGACCAAAGTTCGTATGTTCGATTCCTTAGAGTAACTGGAGTTGCTGATGAGGCACACAGCAAGATGAAGCGGCCGTCCAATCCTTCCATGTTTCTAATGTGGTGGTTGAGGATTGATCGATCCGTGATTTCAATATGTATAACTGTCAATTTAATTTTCTCTACTTTTTGAAACACTACAAAAATTCTCACTTTCAATAAATAAATATATGATCATTTTGATGTTTGGTTAGTGTTTCTTTTAAATAGGCTGAATCAGATTTTTGAGCTAAAACGTTGGATCTACCTTAATTACTGAGATTTTTTTACGGTTACAGTTTTTCTGTTTGTTGTAATAATAACATAAATTTTAAAAAATCAATAAGTGTAGCTAGCTCATATCTCACCTAATTCATAAATGACGCAATTCAGCGTAGACTCTCTGAATCTATACCCAGACAGTGCACTTAATACAAACATATATGTTTTATAAAAACTATCACTAAACTGCTACTACTACTACTACTACTACTTCGTCAGTATCTGAAATTTTTTTTTATTTTTGTGAATGTCTCTTTGGCTATTAGTCATTACTAAACAAAAATTGGACAGTTCAGGTGTAGAATACACAATTCTTTATCCTACAACAGAAACTCTATACATACCCATTTTTTTTTATATCTCATATGGGTGTTTGATTTTATTTTTTCTGTAGTCTTCGTTGTCTCAGCCTTCCTTTTTTTCCCCTGCATATATATATATTGTTACTATTATTTTATCCATTTTATGTTTATGACTCATTATAGTCTAGGGATTAATAGTTATTTCGATATGTACTTGTCATATTGATGATATATATAGAGAGAGATTTATGCATTTATCAGCTTACTAAGCCCTTAACCGTTATGACAAGGCATATAATTTATACGATGATAAGCAGTAGTCGACGTTATATTAGATTGTTAGTTCGTTTCCATTTAAATATATATATATATATATATATATATATATATATATATATATATACAGAGAGAGAGATATTTCTATGACTATTAGACTAAGCGTTTGCTTTATAGGAATATCAGGTACATAATTTCTATCATCATCATCATCATCATCATTATCCTTAGTGTATTGTGTATTTTATTCGATTAAATGTTATAATTGACTTTTATCAAAAATGGTTATAATAAATAAATTCTACCGAACTATTTGAAAAGATTGTATTGTTGCTGATATTCTCATAATAATCTACTACTCATAAGATGAATTAAAAATACATTTCTAAAATAATAATAATAATAACCTAATAATATAACTACCAATTTATATGTATTTAAGAGTTGATTGAAATTTCGCATTAGAATATATACTATGATTACTAAATTCAATGTTCAATCATGGATATATATATATATGTATGCTGATAATTTACATTATGAAATATACATTGTGATGAAAATAAGTTTTCATCGTCTTCTTGTTTATATGTCGCTAACTAACTACAATATTGTATTTAATGATATATAATGTTATCCTTGTCATCATATCTTCATTAATGGCTATGGTTGTTACATACATATACTAAGGGACTGCAACCATTGCCTATTTCGGCACACTATATTTATTGATATAGTGCAGTTGGTTGCAAAGAAACCTAAGGTTAGCTAAGTCCTTTGTATGATATGGTTTGGTTTGAGCCAGGTTGGTAGATAGATGTAAACTACTACATAGTTTTTAAAGTAGACACGATTGTGATTGTGTAACATGATCTGAATCGTCCTCAGTGGCACTTGTGCATAAACTCATTGTCTTCTCTTAGAACTTAATTATCTTACCACTTTTTATGTTATGAATTCATTATTTCTCCTTTTCAAATATTTTTCTACTATCATTGATATTGTTATTTATTTTAATACTCTACTCTGGCGTTCACCTTCATGCTTTCATCTCATTATATTGATTCACTATGACAATTCAATGCAATGCCTAATATACCTTAAGTCAGGAGCTGGAATTCATCAACGACTCACTAACCGAGATTGGTTATCCCAGCGCATTCATAAAGAAGTATGTGTCTGCCGTAAGAAAGAAGTCGGTAGTTTCGACCGCCCAAAAGAAACCTTTATTTATAAAGTTACAATTCAACGGGGATGTGGCCTGCGATACTCTGCAGGACAGATTAATAAGAGTAATTATTAGAACATTCAACGCTGCCAAACTTGCATTGACTTTCTCCAGTCGACCAGCGATGTCTACCCAAACGAAGGATAAGTTACCTGAGTTGGCCTCCTCTATGTGCATTTACAAATTCAGCTGCTCCTGTGGAGATAGCTATATCGGGCGTACTTCCAGGCAACTTACACAACGAATGAGTGAACATCTCCCAGCATGGTTTACAAAGGGTCAGTCAAAAACAACACGCAGTTCTATCTTAGCACACCTGGTAGATACTGGTCACATTGCAGATAAATCTAGATCTTTTCGGGTGATCTATCGTATACCTCCATCATTTCCCAACGGAGTTCGATCCCGTCTCCTACACATTACAGAAGCCATAGGAATACGCACATTCAACCCTAATTTATGTGTTCAGAAGAAATTCGTGACACCCCTATCTCTTCCGTGGCCGGATATGACGTAACTAGCGATTGACATTATATATATTTTATTTATTTTAATTTTATTATTTTTATTATTATTTTACACATCTGCTTATTACGTAATGTTTTTGATGTTTTTTAATGATTATTTGAATTCTATTCATCCACCCTTGACCTACTTTAGTTATCATATTTTATAAATTTTCTTACTACTATCGGTTCACCTATCTTCCTACTATCCACTTGTACTTTTGCCTTTTTCATTTCATTGTGATTATCACTCAAATTGTCTTGATTGGTTTAACATTTTCATATAAATATTCATGTATATTAGAGTGAAGCCTGATGACGATCTAATCGAAAACAATATTGTTCGCTTATATGTGTTGTTCTAATGCCTAATATGCTCAGGGTTTTATGTTATTTATAACAACTAACTGTCCACCTTCACAGACTCATCAGGCTGTTATTTTTAACTTAAATGTAAGCAATATTAATTCAACATGAATTAGTTGTATTACCGTATTACTTTCTATTATAATTTAATAAATGAAAGTTGACCAACTGACTATCTAGGTCGTTTTTTGTTTTCTCTCTCTGTCGGATTGTATTTCCTGTTCTTCATTTAAGTAATATGAAAATCTACTTTTCCGTCATCATTTCAAAGTTTAATAGTAGTATTGGCCGCATTTTAAGTATTTCCGTTCATTTGTCTATGAAAACTAATGAGAATGGTATATATAGACAGGAATTATTATGGAAGTAAATAGAAATCTATTGAAATCAAAGCTATTTATCATAATTAATAGTCTATTTCAAAATTATGTTTATGTTTATGGTTGGTGTATGTATTTTTTTTTTTTTTTTACGAATATGATTTCTCAATAGCAACCAAAAGAAGGAAGAAGAAATTTCAACTATTCTTTGTCATTCATTTTCATCTTGAATTTTAATGTTCTGATAAAAAAAACAAAATCAACTCTTTTTTTATGGAACTTTTTAACTTACCATTGAGTAAATTAACCGATGACATGATTGTATCTAGTGCTTATTGAGTTATATAGATCAAGTTGCAATGTAATCTTCAGAGTCTAAGTGATCCAACTTAGTGTTTACTGTGTTGACATGTTATGTAGTTGTAGGTAGTGAACAAGAAACTTTAAACCTAGATTTCTTGTCAGTTGAAACTCGTCATCAAGACATAGTTACACATTACTTAACTTCACAATATTCGACGGTGAGACACTGAGACTTGTTTCTACATTGTGTCTATCATCTCACACATAAGGTCCAGCTATTTTTTTGCTGAGTATACTTTGGCACTGTGCAGCGCTCAACTAGTCCCTAGTATATGGGATTAATCAACATTGAGCATCCACAACCTTGCAAGCGATGATCGAAGTTAGGACTTTTGGTGACGCTGGTGAACGGTCAGTCTCTAGGCCGCTAAGCCGGCATCTGACGTTGATCTATTCATGATTTCACTAAATATCTTGTTGTCTAGTGTATCATGAAATCTTCAGTATGATTCAATGTTAGGCTTTTAACTGGATTCTCTTGGAAAAGTTATACTGACATTGTAGTGCGTTAATAGTAGCAATCTAACTGACGATTTTTTTAAAATATTAATTGTAATCTCTTTGCAAAATAAATCAATCCTCAGAAAATATTGGATTTAAATAGTAACTTAAGATGTTAAAAATATCATACCAGTTTATCTTCTTTTTTTTTTAATTATCTGGACTTTGTAGCTTACCATATATAACTCGTTTGTGTTTGAAGTGAAAACGTAATTACTACCACATCGAAAGCCCAATTTAAGCGTCAATATTATAAAATATAAATGTATTCAGCTAACATATGCTAAATAAGATGAAACTTGTATTGTAGATTCAACTGCTTAACACAATCCATTTATTCTTGTAACAAAATCAAATGTTTATTTAAATAATCTTGTACAAAATGCATATAACTTATTATCAATAAAGATTAATTAAATGTTCAATCCTGATAATCAAACTGCACTTACTTAATTTAGTTATGTATGTTAACCCTAGTGGAGCATAGGCCACCGATCGGCATTCTCCAGCCCACTCTGTCCTGTGTCTACTGTTCCAATTCTATCAAATTAGTGTCTATTCTTTTCATTTCCGATTCTCGATGGAATCTGTTTTTTGATCCTCCGCTTTTCCTTTGGCCTCAAGGATTTCACGTGAGAGCTTGTCTTGTGACTAAGTTAGGTGCTTTCTTTAACGTGTGTCCTATCAACTTCCAGCAGCTCTTCCTGATTTTTTCGTCTACTGGAATCCGGTTTATTCTCTCCCACATTGGGTTGTTGCACATGGTATCTACAATATCTTGTATAGACAACTATATACTTGTATCTTCCGGATGATGGCCTTCGTGGTTCTCCTTATCCTCGTCTGAATTTTCAGGAGTAGACCTTTTACCAGGAGGCTCGCTTATCGACTTAGAATATTCCGATGACATAGTCCTACTTGATGAAGACGCTGACAAAGTGCAGAGTCTTTTGACTAGCCTAAGCAACAATGCAAGCATGTTCGGGATGCGGTTCTCACCCTCGAAATGCAAAATGCTGCTTCAAGATTGGGTTGCATCGGCACCTGAACTAGTGATAGGGAGTGACGTAGTCGAGCGTATAGACCGCTTAACTTATCTGGGGAGTCTCATCAGAGCTGATGGCCTGGTGACTGACGAAATTTCAGCGCGGATACAGAAAGCTTGATTGGCTTTTGCCAACTTGTGTCACTTATGGCGTAGGCGAGATATTTGTTTGTTGATTAAAGGACGAGTGTACTGTGCAGTAGATCGCTCCGACTTACTTTATGTCCGTGAAACATGGCCAATGAGAGTAGAATATATTCGTAGGTTACTGGTTTTCGATCATAGGAACACCCGAGTGAGCAACGCTGATATTAGGAAACGGGTGTTGGGTAACAATGGCAGATCAATAGATGAAGTAATGAAACTTCATCAGTTGATGTGGTTGGGACATGTGCTGCGTATGCCTAACCACCGACTGCCTCGACGAGCGTTGTGTTGTAGTGTAGGAATAGGTCGGAAGAAAGTTAGGGGCGGCCAGACCAAAACATGGCAGAAATCCATGAAGTCATTGACGAGTGAACTTAGCCATGTCGGTAATTGTCGACTACCTGGTTGTGGTCCGCGAGATGATAATAATCGATGGTTAGAGACCGTGAATGATTTGGCTCAAAACCGTTTGCAATGGCGCAAGTGCATTCATTCGTTGTGCTCTCTCAAATCCTAATCTTCTGGATTCTCCAACACCTCTAGTTTTGTCTTTTTAAACTTTTCTCACTGAATCATACTTCTTGAATAATATCTTCTAATCCTAACCTCTCCGATTACTTCTAATACCTTTACTACCTATTCTACTATTGGATTTGAATTGACAATTATATCTCTGTGCTGATGTGGTATGGCAACATGAACTGATGTACTTACGTACGTAGTTCTACGTTGCATCTGACTGACTGACTGACTTCGTGGTTCTCCGAGTTTCCGTCCCATACAATAGAACTATCTCGACATTAATATTGAAAATTCTGACTTTGCTTTTGGTTTATAGTTGTTTCGAGTTTCGTATAAATCAAACACTTGCAATTGATGAATTAAATGAATTGAACAGTTGAAAAATTGTTTTAAAAATCAATTCTTTTATTTATTTTTCTTTAAAAAAAGTAATAATACTTTATTTTTATTTTCTTAAATTCTTTTATTTATTTTTTAGATCCTCTATTGAAATCTATTATACAAATACATTATGGTTATTTATCCAATGTACCATTACCATTCATAATATTATTTCCATATCAAGCAAGAAAATCACGTAATAATCATGATACATCTACATTAGGAAGACAAGTAAGTTGAATAATGCAATCCACCTGCTTCATCTTGTTTAATTTTTTATTATTCTTAGTGTATTATGATTACTTTCCTGTTTTCTTTGATTGGTTCACATTTTGAATCGGTTAAAGAAAAGTTGATCATCAGCTAGCGATTTATACTCCATTTTTAAGGGTTAACAGGTCGTAAGTATTATCATTATTATAAAACCTTTCTAGAATGTATCTATGATGTATATATAATCATCATCATCTATCTGTGTAAATGTATACTAATTAATATTGATTCTTTAATGAAAAGAAAAAAAAAAGACAAAGAAATAATTGTAGAATAATGTATTGTTTATTTATTGTTGTTAATATTTTCAGACAGACTAATAAATTATTTGCTTTACTTATATTTTTGTCTCTCTCTCTCTCTCTCTCTGTGTCTCTTTCAATGGCACACAGTTAATGGATTACTTGGTTCTTCTGTTCTATGCACATACATATGTGTAATCTTTCTTTCTCTCTCTCTCTCACACACACACACATTGACATCTAGTTCGTTCAACTTTCTAATGCGCTTAACTTATATACATGAGATGTGAATTTGTAATTGTTTAGGAATTAGCCTCAGTTGTTGATAGCTTTCTTTTTCACTGAAGTTTTGATTAGTTAGTTCTTCATCAACATGTACGTACATTTTGTGCGTGGATTGCCAGTAATATGGAGATTATGTCACAAATGTTTTTAGTTCACAGTGTGCTACGTCTTATTTGGGACTTGTCATATGGATGAGTACATTGGGAATAATAGCTATTGACGAATATATATACTTCCTGTGAAAATGTTGTTCTTCATGAATTCGGAAAAAAAAATTATCAGAGTTGTTAGTCTCTAAATCTGCCAATGCAACCAAAGAATAAGACACATATCGTTCTCTCTCCCTCTCTCTCGAAATCCTCCTACTGTGCTATGCGTTATCTTTTTTTCGCTTTATTTCTTGGCGTTCATTCATATCAGATCTTATGTGTTATATTAAATATAATAAGACATTGATTTCATTTATTGTTGTATTCAACTACGTTGATAGATGCAGGCACACTCCTGGGTTGAGTAGCTCGAGTATATCATCACCGGTGTCATTAAAACAAATTAGGTAACACACATCTTAGAATAAGTTTTAATGACACAAATGCATATATTTTTCACCTTACCTTTTATATATTATGATTTAAATTTTTCTTATATTTTAGCTATCATACAAATTGCTTCATTCTTCTTGAAAACCTATTGTCTATGTCCAAATGATGCTATTAATTGTACTCCTAGAATTCTGACATTTACCTTGATAATTACTTATTGTAATGCTAGCTTGATATGCCGAAACTTAAATGTCAGTCAGTCAGTCAATCAGTTACAACTTCAGAACTTCGTATGTACCAAGTTGTACGTTGCTAATAACTGAGTGTGAGTCTCAGTACTCTATGGCTAGTGAGAGTTATACGAATGTTGTAGTACGATTTACTTAGGTTCTCTATTGAGGCTTATTATAAACTTATTATCTGTATCATAGTATTCTCATTATATCAGGTTGATTATGTAATATATATTTGATTATTGTCAGTCAAACAGGATTCATGGAAATTGTAGCATTTTCATTTTGAAATCACTGACTAATATTAGATTACTACTGAAATGCTGGAAGAATTGAACTACTGGACTCCTATGTGGTGTCCATCCAGCTATGGAAATTCCGTAGTCCATATAAATCCTCTTGTACTGATAATAATTATATATACTTATTAATGAATAACTTCTGCATGCAATTCCTGGAGTTCTACCCGACAAGGATTGAACTTTATTTGTCATGGTTTCTCACTAGGAGACAGTTATTCTTCGTAAGCAATAAATGAATGTTTCGCAACATCATGGACTGATTGAAGTTGGAACATCAAAACCAATCGATGCCGTTGCAGTGAGCTAGAGACTGAGCATTCGCGCGCGAAATTAAAAGTTCCTAGGTTCTAGTCCCGCGTGTGGTGGGCGCAGATGTGCATTGCTAGTGAGTTTCATACTAAGATGAAAAGACCGTCCATTGCTTCCAGGTTTCTAATGTTGCAATAGCTTAGATTGATTCGTGATTTCAACTGCGAAAACAATACAATCTCTACAAATCTCATTTATTAATAACAATCATGTGCTCACGAGTGACTAGCTTCACAATATTTTCATGGAGTTCTAGCGCGAAATCGTGACCAATAGAATTTAACAATGTTGGTCGCGAAAAAGTTATCTACTGTAGGAAAATGGTTGTACACTACTGCGTATTGATTGATGTTAAAAATGTATACACCATTGGATCTCGGCTGAGTGCCTAATCATTCACGTGTCTAGTCCGAAATTCCTGGGTTTGATATCCAGTTACGGTGTTGTGGATGCACACCGCTGATAAGCTAGCTGTATACTAGGATGAAACAACCATTATGGTCTAACTAAAATAATTTCGTACTTTTATCACCAAGTGCAAAAAGACATTAATGTAGATAATTTGTGGTTATCAATAGTGACGCATGATAATGTTATTTTCTGACTAAATCAGGAAGTAAATGAAAGCAATGCGATAGAAAATGATTTGTTTTTCATTGATTACGTCTGTTCATTCATATCATATGATTAATTTTCGTTAAAAAAAAAAATACCAAAGGTAAAATATCCTCAAAAAAAAAACACCAAGATATATAATGACAATTACACTAAAATCAAAACCTCAGTGTGTGTTAAAAGTATACGTTTATTTAAATTTACATTGATGTTGCCTTATTTTTTTGTCTATTCTTTAAGTTCAATATATATATATATATAAGTAGTATGTCAACCAGATTTTTGTTTTGTTATTTTTGACGTAGAACATAAAACTACTAACTAAAATGAAACCCTAATAGGATTCATATGTAATTTTCTTTTGCTTTCATTCAGTTGTTATAGATATGTAGTAATTAGAAAAAATGACGAAAAAATATCTTTATGTCTAT
>OX103977.1:20624403-20732416 GCA_944470395.2 Schistosoma turkestanicum | reverse complement strand
GTCTTACAGTTGTTTGTGAAATTTAGTGGATAAAAACGAATGGTGGTGCTTTAATTGTGTTGGTGGGAAAGGAGGACCCACTCAGGGGAGTTAGCAAACCCCTGTTCTAAACCATTGGTGCACGTTGGCTCCATCATCCTGACGGACGAGATAGCGTATGAACCTATTGTCGGTCATTGGCTCCTAAGGGACTGTATCTCTTTACGTTACACCACTGCCTTGTGGATTGAACTTTTATGTCAACTATTCGGGATATGGCCCCATAAGAAAACTATTTGCTTCGGTTTGGTCGTCCGAGCAGTATAGTATCGTAGCCCGTTTACAAATTCAATTAATTTTGTGGCACAAAATTCTAGGTGTCTCTGTGTTTTATTATTTGTATTTAAAATGTGTCGATGTGTTGTATCAACTTGAACTAATCTATGTATTTGCTAAATGTTGATGACTGAATAACCGATTTTTCCATATCTGTTAGCACACTAAGCATTCATATCATTCTAATATAGAATGCATCACGATTGACATATTTCATTTCGTTGATTCTGTGTACCCTTTGAATGCTAAACTATTATTATTATTATTATGGAGTGGACGCTACTGGATTCAAGTCCTGAAGTGTGCATCAACTCTGAAATACAGATACATACAGCTGATGTGTTCTACAAAGGACGAAATGCACATCATAAATTTCATGGTTAACCATTTTTTCACCTTTGCTAATCTTCTCATTGTTATTGTTAATTTACATAAATTAGTCTTAATTTTCTACGTAAATACATATGTATTTATATATACTTTTGTTTTGTTCATCTATTATTAATTATAGGGTGGTTATTTTCCAACTACACGATTTTGGCTTACAATGTATAATCAACAAAATATTGTATTGAAATTACAAAAATCTCGGTATGTATACACATAAATATTGTTTATCTATTTACGTGTGTGTTTTTTTTGAAAAAAACTCTTTTTGTTATGTTTTGTTGAATTTATGCCAGATAAAAGATGTAAATTAAGCTGAATTGTATAACTTAAACTACATTAGTTTAAACAAATTAATCAGATTTAAATAATTAAATAAAATATTTCTGTCATGGGTAATTCATGCACAATTACACTACTAATTGAAAGCAAATATTTTCTTTCATGTTGTATAAGTAAAACTTAACTCAGATTAATGATTTTGCTGGAGTTTCTTTTCCCTGAACCTTCCTGATCAGCTAGTCACTTTGGTAAATTGGAATAAATTGATGAAAAGACGGTTTATATATTTCCACGTTTTTAATGTTGCGATTGATCAGTCATCATTGTTAGGTGTACATCATGACCAACCTGCCTTGGTCTAGCCATTTAGTCGGAATCGGTTGTATAATGATTAGTAGTGGGATCTAAAAGATACCTTTCGTCCTGTTTGAGACTCATCAGCTGTGTACATCGAGGTTTATCATACAATTTATCATAGTGTAATCAACAATGTTTATACGAGAGTTGTTTACATGTCAATAAAAGCTGGTAGTATGCAGCGAATTAGTAATATATAGATGCTTTTAATTCAAGCTTTAAACCCTTTCCACTAGCATACACACAATGACCTTGGGGGTAATGTTAAAAACATTCAATTATCTTGTGCTATGTTAAATTCTAATGGCTCAGTAATTTTTTTTAAAAGAATTTCTGCTTCATAAATTGAGTTCATTGTTGACCAATAGAATCAGCTATTTTTTGACAGATCCTTTAGCGGATATCGTACTTCAAATTGAACTAATACTCCTCACAAATAATCTAAGGTTACGTCTTAATAATAGTTGAAATTGTTTTGGTATGCACTATGATGCTGAGATGGTGAAGATTTCCTCTTCAGGATAATTTTGATGAATTTATGTTCATTGATCTGGATGGCTTCATTATGATGCTTTCACTGTATATCTAGACCAACAAGGCTAAGACAAGATCGGTAGGACAGATTGTTAGCTAGTCGTACACAGTGAAATTCAACTGATTCACTTCAATCTGAAGCTTTTGTTGATAATACCATCTAGAAAGTCTGTGAAACGCTTCATGATGAAAGCAACCAGACCGTAGAATGTAACTCTGCCAAATACTACATCCTTGAATCTTGTCGTAATAATTTGTACTGTATGATATAACTATGTCGGATTTATTTTTTTGCTTGCTCTTTAGAATATTTAATCATGCCAGTAATTATTCCACTTTATATTATCAAAAGAAAAATAATGGACATATGTATGAATTTGAATCGGATGTAAGTTTTGATGTCTTATGTCTTTTGCTTTTTTTGCGTTTTACAAAATGTATAATGATAGTATATTCACCCGACAGATTAATTTGTCTAGCTTGACTGCTGACCGACTAAGTTGATTTAACACAACACTAAGTTTGAAAATCAAATTATAAACCTTACGCTGACGTGATAGTCGGATTTACAGATTGTAAGGACTCAATAGAGAGATCTATTGAAAGCAATATTTATCCCTTTGGAATTTATCATACCATGGTGGTTGATGGGAAAGTGGTAGGTTTTAAAACAACAAATGCTTAATTGAAAAACAAAGTCATTATACCGAGCGTGTGGTAATGCGATGATAATAAGGTGTTTCTGTCAGTTATTCAGTATGGTACATCTACATTAAGACTACCTTACCACAATAAAATAAAGAAATTAGAAATGATTGACTGCAAAAATTAAACACCTTACCCTTACGCCATGGACTTACATCATCAGTGATAAGGCCTCAAAAGTGCAGAAATAACTGATCTTACTCCTTTCCAGGTCTATAATGGTGAGCCATCCTGTCTACTTATAAGAACCATGGACACGACGACCATCTTTGTACATTTAACCACACCGGATTAATTTATAAGAAACTATACCAAAAATTTCACTGGTGTTACTGTTTTTATCTTCCAGTATTTAACATCTGAACAATTTGTAATCCTCTAATAAATAGCATGAGAGTGAATACAGTCAATATTTTGTTAAATATACTCATTTCAAATAAAATTTAAAACTTGATGGGCCAATTTGTTGGAAAATAGACTTTCCATACATTTGACTGATAAACAAGTTAAGTTAAGTTGGTTTTGCATAGTTGACCAACATGTTACTTACTGTATTACAGAATCCTGTCATATACATTATTAATCCATATAAACAAGTGAATTTGCAAATATCTCAATAATTAGTAACTAGGATTTGCTTGCAACATTTCATAATTAGTATAACCCATATTTGCAGAGAATTTGTTGATGTATACTACTTACAAATAAGTAATAGTTTCTTTGTATTGTTTCACCTTGAAATCGTGATTGAATCATTGTTAGACTACCATCCTGATATGGAACTCATCAGCAGTGCTCATCCACGGTCTGCAACTCCTGCTACTCTCAGGAATCGAACCTAGGAAATTCGGTCTTCCACACGAACGCCTAACTTCTGGAATACTGAGCTGGCCGGCATCCAATGGTGTTAATGTCTAACTCTGATCAGTCTGGTTTTTTTTAAAAGAGAAATTGTACTCATTATGCATGAAAATCATATTTAAACTAATCTTATTGATTGAGATCTAAGTGATTGCAATGTTCCATCCAGAAACCTTGTCGGAACTTCTTCCGAGTAGTAATCGATAGCAAGAATTATCAAAGGAATATATAACGTTTCAAAAAACAAATCTATGCTAAAATGGTATCTAGTTATATTGTAGATTTGTTTATTAAACTCGTTAAATATTCCTTTGATCATTCCTGATATTGATTGTTACTCCGAAGAGGTGTGATCCAAGCAGACCCGATTGCTGGATAAAATGTTGAAATTATTTCCAATATATAATATCTTCTATATATAGATAGTCAATACTTAATTTTTTTCAAATTAATCATTTGACAAATATGCTTACCGATTATGCTTACACATTGTCTACATTAATCTACTTTTTTTAAAATAGAAACTAAAGAATTGTTATTACACTGGTACAGTAGAGAATCAAACTGAAGATCATATAAATTCAGATACTAAGTCTACTTCTTATGTTGCTGTCGATACATGTTTTGGTTTGAAGTAAGTTGTTTTCACCTTTCTCTCTCTCTCTCTCTCTCTCTTTGCACATCCTTTAATTTTTTTCTTACATTTTTTTTTTGATTTGTTACTGTTTTGTATGTAGTTTAAAAAAAATGAAGCAACACTGTTGAACATGAGTGTGGCAAGTGTGTGACAAGTTATTAATTTGAAAATCTGTTGAATATGTTTCATGTAACCTATCGATTAAGTGATTATTTCCACAAATCCCCTAAACTTAGAACAAACATTTGTTCACTAGTGACTTTCTTTTCGCTGTATAAATCCTAGCGTTCTAGTAAGACGCTGTAACTACTAGGGTTCACTCTGAATTGTATCGAAGACAATGAAATGAGGGTTTTGAAAGATTATGGATTATAGTTTAGAGGTGAGGCATTCATGCGCGAGACCGAAAGTTATTGGTTTGATTCTTGCGTGTGCGATTTTGAAAGAGCGTTGCTGAGGAGTCCCGTACTAGGGAGAAGCAGTTGTCCAATAATTTCAGGTTTACGATGGTGGTTAAGCTAAGACGAGTTCGTGATTTTAAACAGTGAAAATGTTTAGTCTTTCAACAGTTATATATATATATATATATATATATATGCTCAAGAAACCCTATTAAAACTTGATTACGTTTTAGTCTTGATATTGGTTCATAGTCAGGCGCATGCGTGTAATCTTAAGGAGCGGGAACTGATGCTTTCTAGTAAATTCGTGTTCAGTTTCATAGTCTGAGACATGTTAACTCGAGACTATCCGAAATAAAATAAGTTGTTAACTTTTTATATAATGAATGTCTTTGCAGCAGATACCTTCACCAACGAACCTATTTCATTAGTTACAATCAACCAATAACAAATCCAAAATTGAGAAATACGATGACTCAGTACTATAATCATCCTACTATATACTCCTCTTCATTTACCTACCATTTCACATGAAATCAAACCTATAATCCTTCGTTTTGTTGCACGTGTTCTATAGAGATAAGTTTGATTTATAGTTAGTAAACTATCAGAAACTAAGAACCACTGGACTGCTGCGATTTCATTCTAGTGTGAGAGTCATTAGCAGAGCATATCCATTATCCCACTAACACTTTTGAAGATGGTTGCACTATATCGTCAATATAGAATTTAAGATCCCCACTTAATGGTTTAGAGATTAAACGTCCACAGCGAGACCTGCCATCTCTGGATTCACTCCTTATTTGAGTTGTATGCTAAGCAGTAGTAGTCCCCCGTACTAGTTAGAAGAAACCATTCGTTTCTTGTCGATTTTTAATGGTGCTCTAAACTATATATATAATTTCGTTTTCACTGATGTCAATCTATGCACAAAAGATTACTTATCTAATAAGCAAACTTTTTCTACAGACCAATGTATCTATGTTTTAAAACAATAAAGTTTTGAAAAGAAAGTTATAACTAATATATTTATTCGTTTTTATGTTGTTGTTGTTGTTGTTGTTGTTGTTGTTGTGATTGTTCCTCACTTCCTTTCTTTTTTCTCTTTAGTGGTATTATTCATTACACTAATCAAACATACGGTATACGACCATTACATTGTAAACAATGTGATTCTACAGCCATTCCGCATATATTATTTCCACATCGATCAAAGTTGATTAATCGAGGTATGTGGATTATTTAAATTTGTTTTTCTCTGTTTATTTGAAAATTCGTGTAAAATTTTTTTACCATATACAATCCCCTATGTACTCATATTTAAGTCACAGCATATATTTGTATGCATGCCAGGAGGTCGGACTACTGATACCATTGCCCCGAATACTTAAACTAATGTTGGTATAAAAGACATGATTTAACTGGAAGTTGAATAGTCTTATCATAACAAGTAATTTTACATTTCTTTCATTCCTCCTTAATATTTTTGAAAGGTGTTTACAAGTGTCTTGAAAATTAGTCAAAAAAAAACGAAACACAGAGATACATTTATTCTTTGTGATAAAGATTTTTCTTCTTGAATCATTCTGTCTATACCTGAAATTCGTTTTGTTTTATTTACTACCGCTGATGCTGTTTCGGCATCATACTCTACAAATATAATATAGAAACTTGAACCTTTGTCACACATTTACAGGGTTTCACATCTCGACGTAACTGTAATTTATGGATGTGACCTTTGAGAAAGACGTTGAAGAGTGACCTTAAGAAAATTCACCTGCTTATTAAGGTCAAAATAGGGTTATAGATTAATGTGAGGCGTTAGAATTGGGAGTTATAGTTTTGAAATTGATGTTACAGTTTTTTTCATCCGGAACTGACATTATTTGTTGTTTACCGATTTGGATAAATGAGTTTCACATCAAAATCCAAAAACTTGCTATCTGAAATTTCATTAGTTTGCTCGTAAATGTTTATTCCGTTCACATTGGTTATTACTATTCAACTACGTTAGATAACCTCCTATAATAATTGTGTTTTTTTGATTCAATGATATGAAACTACAACTCCAGAGCATACACAGCACATGTCCCAACCACCTCAACTGATGAAGTTTCATCACTTCGTCTACTGACCTGTCATCCTTACCTAGAACTCGTTTCCTAACGACAGTATTGCTTACTCGGTTGTCTCACGGTATACGAGAAATGCTTCTCCGACATCTCTGATCGAATACTAGTAACCTGCGAACATCTTCTAATCTTAACGGCCATGTTTCACTTCCATATAGTAGCACGGAACGAACTGCTGCTCAGTACACCCGTCCTTTGGTTAGCGAACGGATATCACGCCTACGCCATAAGTGACGCAAGTCGGCAAAAACCAGGCGAGCTTTCTGTATCCGAGCTGAGATTTCGTCAGTCACCAGGCCATCGGCACTGATGAGACTCCCCAGATAAGTGAAGCGATCAACACGCTCGACTACTTCACTCCCTATCACTAGTTCCGGTACCGATGAAAC
Source organism: Schistosoma turkestanicum (assembly GCA_944470395.2). NCBI lineage: Eukaryota > Metazoa > Platyhelminthes > Trematoda > Strigeidida > Schistosomatidae > Schistosoma > Schistosoma turkestanicum. Next base: position 20,725,416 of record OX103977.1, on the reverse strand, counting down.
CCAATCTTGAAGCAGCATTGTGCATTTCGAGTGGGAAAACCGCATCCCATATTATAGTTTTAATTCGGTGTAGACATGTAAACACTGAATAAACCTGATGTAACTAGAAAAAGATGATAATACTAGTGTAGGAATAAGCCAAATCCAGGTAGAATACATATTGTTTATGCAATATATGTACACGTTCTTAGTCGTCTGCAATCCACGCTTAGTATAGACTGTCTAATCCCGCTCCGCTTTTGATCTTTAAATAGTGTGAACATGCCGTGCATTTCAATCTCGTGGAACTCTTCTCTTGATAATAACTTCCATGCGACTGTGCTTTGTTGAATAGTACTCGGAAACATTCATATAATTTTAAAAAAAAGAAACATTTTAAGAAATACTACAACAGTCAAACAATAAATTAACTAAACTTGTAAGCTTGTAATCTGAAACTAGCGAAAGATGATTCTCATTAAACAATCACATAAAACTAGAAATAACTAAACAATTGTTTGGTTGGTTACAAATCCTGGGCTCGAACCCTATAAGCCAGTACGTACTTTTGCTTGCTTGATTTCATAGTAGAACGAGATAGTTGTGCAAAGTTTTCCTAATTTATCAACAATATTTGTCATTAAAATTAGTCCATATTATATAAAACTATGATAATAAAATCTAAAATGATTTTATTCAATAAATAAAAAATCTATTAGTTATTGTATGAAATTTTTAATAATAATAATAATAATAAATAAATAAATAAAATTGACAGGTCAAACTACTCACTACTACCACCAATCAGTCAGTCAGTCAGTCAAATAAATAAATGACATATTAATAGTGTAACATGATTAAACATGACTAAAAAGTAATTTATTTTGTATAAATTCTACTTTTATTCCTTGATTAAAATTGTATCAATAATGACAAATGTAACCTATTTATATTCATTGATATTTATTCAATTGACATTGATAATAGTAAACAATAAATAAATTAATTAGTTCATTTATTGTACACACTGTAAAATTAAAACTCATTGACTGCATACACATACACTTACGGTCATATACAGTATTTAAACTGGTTAATATTATTACGAAAGGATTGTCAAGGTTGTTTAATTATATTGTGTACATGATGGACTAATAACACTGGACAACTGTGATGTTCAATGAACTCTGCATATGAAAATGAAATTTTCAGATCTATCCACATGAACATGTCATTATTGCACATCCCAATGTGCTGGCTGATAAACACAAATATTATGAAAGACGAAGCATGAAAATTACACTTATGCATTAAATAAATGCGAAAATCCCTAAAAAAATGCTGGACACCTGACGTTTGTTTAACATTGATAAAATTTTGCGTAGCATGGCACAAAATAAAATCTAGTCACTTTTAAATTTGGCTCAGAAATTCGAAATTCGTTGTGTAGTATACACTTGTACCATTGAGATGCAAGGTGGTAGTTAAAGTTAATCTTTAGGAAATGCTGGATGACCTGGTTTTTCATGCTATTCGACATCACTCGTCTGTAATGCGTACCTGTAGTCTTGAGATGGCTGATGCTCGCTGACAAATTCGATCCCGTATCATTCAGCTTTACAGTCAGTGATGTTACCACTGAGTTATTTGAGAAACGAATGGCCTCTTACAGGAATAACATGTATTTCCAGTTGTATGACAGTTGAATTGGGATTAGTGTAATACTTATCAAATCCTTTTTTATGCTAATCGAATACTATATTCCAGGTTACTATACGACCACTACTAGTCTATCTGATTTGATATCGTATGCACTATGTTGAAATGTAAGATAGTGATTAATGGTTAGTCTACAAGAGAGACCCTGGATCTAGATATTGGTGATTTTTCTTAATAGCTGTCTTTGTTATTTTTGAAATCAGGAATCGAATGCTGTAGTTCCCTCCGTCCTACTTTATGGCTGAGAAACATGGCCAGTCAGATATTCGTAGGTTGCTTGTCTTAGATCATCGGTGTCTCCAAATCACTGCTCGTGTATCCTGAGACAACCGAGTAAGTAATGCAGCTGTTAGGAAGTGAGTACTAGGTAGGGATAGTAAATCAATCGATGAAGTATTGAAACTCCATCAATTGAGGTGGTTGGGACATGTGTTACGAATGCCCAACCACCGACTGCCTCGACGAGTGATGTTTTGTGTTGAAAGAGTAGGTTGGAAGAAAGTTAGGAGCCACCGAACCAAAACATGGCACAAATCCATGAAGTCACAAACCAGTGAACTGAGTCATGTCGGCAGGTGTCGACTACCTGGTCCGCGAGATGATTGTAATCGATGGTTAGAGACCCTGAGTAATATGGCTCAAAACGGTTTGCGATTGCGCAGGTGCATACATTATTTTTGTTCTCTCAAATCATAACCTTCTGAATTCCTTATCACCTCTATCTTTCTCTTTCTAAATTTACCTCACTGAATTATACTTCTTGAATAACATCTTCGAACCCTAACCTCTCCGATTACTTCTAATACTTTGACTACCTCTACTACTATGGGATTTGAATTGACAATCGCATCTCTGTGCTAATGTTGTTGTATGGCAACTTGAACTGATGTACGTACATACGAAGTTCTACGTTGCTGTTAATTGAGTGGTTGATTGAAACTGCCAAACTACCATTAAAAACCTGGAAGCACTGGACGACTGTTTCGTCCTGGTATGGGACCCATCAGTTGTAGTATGCATCCACGACAGATACATATGAGTTGTACGATTGTTTATTGTAATTGATTATCATATTGAAAAGAAAACTAGACAGACATAAAATGGTTGAAAATCTTATTCTATCGGTAAACAATCAAACTATAATAATGTATACAATACTTTGTTTTGCTTAATAAAAAAAAAGTATATTCTCCTGTATGTTTTTTTCTTATTGAATTAATTACAAAAACTGAACACATTAAAGAGTGAGAGAGAGAGAGAGAGAGAAAGAGAATGAAGTGATTCAATTCTTAATTTGACTTGTTTTACATAATTAGGCAATAATAATGATAATAATCATAACAAAAAGACTAAAAAGTATTCATTATTGTTTAATCGCATTCAAGTATGTATGATCAGGTATTATTTGTGTTTGTCTCTGTGTATAAATGTTCGTATATGTTTGTGCGTATGTATGTGTGTGTGTGTAGGAAATATTCTTGATTCCTTTTTTTTACTTTTTAACCATCATTATGTCTTTCTTTGTCTACGTTTTTTTCATAACTTTTGTCTCCTTTTTACCTTTTCTTCCTCCTTCACTTGCCTCATTGTGTTCACTTCACTCTCTCTCTCTCTCTCTCTCAATTTTTGGATCCAGTTTAATTTTTTTTTATGTGTAGTTTTTTTTTTAGTTTTCTTCATTTTATTAATAATCAGTAAATTAGTAGACATTACTATTTATTTATTTTAACCTTTGTCTTATTTAATGTATTTTGTAGTTTACACTTTTTTTTAAAAAAAAATCCAATCATTATACATTTTTAGTTGATTTTTGTATCTATGGATGTGTATGTATGTACATATGTAATTTGTGTATGAAATGTTGTGTTATGTATGGGTAGTATGCATTAGGAACTGTTATTAGTTGAAGGATTGTCGGGATTAATATGATATTGGACAACTAGTTTTATACTTGTTCGAGATTTGAATGTGCCATTTTTATTTAGAATGATACACAAAATCGTTTAGTGGCCGTAATCCCATCTAGTCAGTATGCTCACTAAATGTTTATCTTAGCCCATATTGATAAATCCAAACTACCTGGTTGGAGTCCACCTGTTAACTGCTATCCTCAAGTTAGAGATATGAAACGGCTTGGTTTAGCAGTGACCACAATTGACTAGATACATTTAATCCTTATCTTACTCTTCTATATCGTTTGTTCCTGCCATCATTATTTGGATAATTGTTTTGAATTCTTTTTTATCAACTGAACTAAGCCATGTTAATAGGTGTAGACTACGTGGTTGGGGTCCGCGAGACGACAACCAACTGTAAAGAATGGTTAGGAACTTTGAATGACATGGCTCAAAATCGTTTGCAATGGCGCAGGTGCATCTATTGTTTGTGTTCTCTCTAATTCTAATCCTCTGAATCCTTCATGACGTTTCTCTTTCTCTTTTTAAATTTATTTCACTGGATTCTACTTATTGAATCATATATTTGAACATTAATCTTTTCGATTACTCTTAATACTGGCTATTTATATCTACCACTATGGGATTTGAATTGACAATCCCCATCTATCTGTGCTAATGTATGATAATGACAGCATGATCTGATATATATACTTACATATCAAGACTGAAATTTGTGTTAGATTCATCTTGTTTATCGGATCTGATAATGTTGATTCAGTGTGTTCACATTGCTAGTCAATTCGTTTGTTGACGTGATATTCGATCGTCATCATCATCATTGACTGTAACATACAATATAGACTGATTAGTATTTTCAATTTTCATTCAATTTCCCAATGAATATTTAGAATAAATTTTAAATTAAATCATTTTTTTACTAAAACTATACCATCAAATCATATGCAATTCTCTCTGCTCTTTTTTCCGAAAAGTTTTTATGCTTTATCATTTTCTGTTAATTAAGAAACTGATGGTTGAGGACATAAGATCCCTAGAACTGACTTGGAAAAGGTCCTAATTTTGTAATTTATTTCTAAAATTTTGATTATTTTACGTTTTCTCGCACAAGACGCTTAATTGACCTTCAGCTTACATTTGCCACTCGGAAAATCCTTGACTGTCATTGGTTGGTGGATTATTTTAACACACTATTTGGTGGCTCTCCTATGGTCAGTCAGTCAGTCAAATGCAACGTAGAACTTTGTACATAAGTACATCAGTTCATGTTGCCATACCACATCAGCACAGAGAAGTAATCGTCAATTCAAATCCAATTGTAGAAGAGGTAGTAAGGGAATTAGAAATAATCGGAGAGGTTAGGATTAGAAGATACTATTCAAGAAGTATGATTCAGTGAGAAAAGTTTAGAGAGTCGAAACTAGAGGGGTTTAAGAATCCAGAAGATTAGGATTTGAGAGAACACAAAGAATAAATGCACCTGCGCCATTGCGAACGATTTTGAGCCATGTCATTCAAGGTCTCTAACCATCGATTATTATCATCTCGCGGACCCCAACCAGGTAGTCGACAATTACCGACATGGCTCAGTCCACTAGTCAATGACTTCATGGATTTCTGCCATGTTTTGGTTTGGCCGCCCCTAACTTTCTTCCAACCTATTCCTACACTACAAAACAAGGCTCGACGAGGCAGCCGGTGGTTGGGCATACGCAACACATGTCCCAACCACCTCAACTGATGAAGTTTCAATACTTCATCGATTGATCTGCCATTCTTACCTAGCACCCGATTCCTAATAACAGCGTTGCTCACTCGGGTGTCCCACGATATACGAGCAATGCTTCGAAGATACCTATGATCGAAAACCAGTAACCTACGAATATCTTCTACTCTCACTGGCCATGTTTCACAGCCATAAAGTAAGACGGAGCGAACCACTGCGCAGTACACGCGTCCTTTAGTCAGCAAACGGATATCTCGCCTACGCCATAAGTGACGCAGGTTGGCAAAAGCCAATCGAGCCTTCTGTATCCGTGCTGAGATTTCGTCAGTCACCAGGCCATCAGCACTGATGAGACTCCCAAGATAAGTGAAGCGGTCTACACGTTCGACTACTTCACTCCCTATCACTAGTTCAGGTGCCGATGCCACCCAGTCTTGAAGCAACATTTTGCATTTCGAGGGGGAAAACCGCATCCCGAACATGCTTGCATTGTTGCTCAGGGTGGTCAGAAGACTCTGCATTTTGTCAGCGTCTTCACCAAGTAGGACAATGTCATCGGCATATTCTAAGTCAATAAGCGAGCCACCTGGTAAGAGGTCTACTCCAGAAAATTCAGACGAGGATAAGGTTATTTCTAGGAGCATGTCTATGATAAAATTAAACAAGAATGGAGAAAGTGGACATCCCTGACGGACACCACTTGAAGTAGAGAATTCCGGTGACGGTTCGCCATAAGCTCTCACTCGACCAGTGGTGTTTGAGTAGAGAGCTTGTATGAGGTTAATGTACTTCTTTGGTACACCTTTCAATGACAGACACTGCCACAGAACCTTACGATCAACAGAGTCAAATGCCGCCTTAAGGTCCAGGAAATTAACTATTGTAGGACGCCTAAATGTGTGTCTATGTTCCAGGACCTGTCTGAGTGTGAAAATGTGGTCTATACAACCACGTCCAGGTCGAAAACCAGACTGGTTTTCTCGAGTCTGCTCTTCACGAGCTTTCGTTAAGCGTCGAAGTATTATTGAGGCCAATATTTTAGATACTATATTAGTCAGACTTATTCCTCTGTGATTGTCACAAGACTTTTGTCCTTTCTTATAAATTGGGACAGTCAGTGATTGAGACCAGTCGGATGGGATTGCGTCCAGTTACCAGATTCTACCTAAGATCTCAGTCAACCTAGCTGCTAAAACTGGACCACCATCCTTAAATATCTCAGGGGTCAGTCTATCAGGACCCGCAGCTCGTCCTCGTTTCAGATATACTAACGCTTTCTCAACGTCATTAAGACTAGGGGGAGTTAGGTCGATTAGCCATTCAGGATGACTGGAGATCGTGGGTAACCGAAGAGTGGCTCGTGGCCAATTGAACTGATCCCTAAAGTGTTCTGCCCATCGATCCAGTCTCCTGGATTGAGAATGGATAATAAGACCATCCTTTTCCGAGATAGTTTCACTCACATTCGGGTTCTTAATACCAGTTTCTTTAATAAGACGGAAAAGTTGTCTAGTGTTGCCGATCGCCGCTGCCTTTTCCATCGCTTTTGCTTTCGCCACCCACCACTGTTCGCGGTCGTTACGCAGTCTTTTTATAAGTCTGCGCCTAAGCTGACTACGCTCTTCATCATGCTCAGAGTCAGGTGGGATGCGTTTTCGAGCATCCATCAGTTCGGTGGATGCGACTGAAATCCACGGCTTCATCCTAGCCTCATGGTTTACCTTCCTAGCAGATATCACTGCTGTTTCCACAGCCTTTTTGATATCATACCAACCTGCTTCTGGATGGGAATCGCTTGCATGGTTGCTTAACTCTCTTTCTAGTTGCTCCTGAAATATTTTCTTGGCTTGATTATCATTAAGTAAAACCCTAAGAGGCTTTCTTACGGTGTCTTTCCTACGTCCAGTAAGCCTTAAACAGATACGAGCTCGCACTAGAGCATGATCTGAATCTAAACATGTGCTCCAGAACGAGCGACAGTCTTCTATCGAACCCCTCCATCGGTGGCTGATGGCGATGTGATCTAGTTGAGTCCAACGTTGAGACGACTTCGGGGGTCGCCAGGTCAACAGATGCTTTTCCCTATGCCTAAAGTTGGTGTTCGCTAAGAATAGGCGGTTATCTGAGCACAGTTGCAACAGACGGTCGCCATTGTCTGTTCTCTCAGTCGCTACACCATAACATCCACCTAGATGTCTTTCATTTTCACTCAGTCTACCTACTTGAGCATTAAAGTCACCAGCCATTATTACTATATCAGAGCGCCTAGCTTTTTCGAGGAGGTCCGAAAGCTTTCTGTAAAACTCATCTTTAACCTCGTCTGCACTGCAGTCAGTGGGGGCATAGGCAGATATGACGAAGAGGCAACGGCGAGTGTCCCTATCTTTCCGAGTCCTTACTGTCCCGTTTAGTCGGACAGCGCACAAACGACTATCTACTGGGATCCAGTCTAGGAGAGATAATTCTGCCCTAGGACTCAACGCTATGCCTACGCCAGCAAGACCCCTGGAAGCAGCATCAGGGCTACCGGATACACGAAGAGTAAATCGAGCTGCTTCTTCGTTTTGACAAGGTGAAATCAGGTTAATGACTTTACTAGGATCCTGTATGCGCGTTTCCGAGACGCAGCACACATCGATGGCACGAGATTCTAAGGTCCTAGCTAATGATGCCTGTTGCCCTATTTGACACAATGTCCGTACATTAAAAGCTCCAATATGTAGTCTAGAACGGGGTTTCAAGAGACCAGGAACGACGTTTCGTGATTTCGCTTCGTCTGCATTAGCGGTGCAGTGAGAAAAGGGAGTGTGAGTACAGTTAGTCGTAGAGGTAGGAGAGACATTAGGGGGTGTAGGAAGGATTTGATTTTGACCAATTTGGTCTCGCGTGCTGTTACGGGTATGAGGGCGGTTGTCACTTCCCGGCTGCCCACACCGTGGAAGGTTGTTTCTTGACGAACCTGAAAAGGAAGATGGATTAGTGTTGGTGCGTGACCGCAGAGTCCAAGGGACAACTGCTTGAGGCCGGTCACGCACGGCCTTTTGATGAGAGGTATTTAGAGGATTAGCTCCGTTCTTAAAGGCCCTTAGTGGGCACCCTTACCCAGGGAGACGGAAATCCGTGAGTTAGGGGGAGTGTGACATTTTTAGGGCCGACCTTTTCTAACCCTTCCTTCCTTGTGAGAAGGCAGCATCGCTGCAGATGCTGGTTGCCGAGGGAAACACCTTACTGCTGTCACACCCCTCTGCAGTCAGCAGTACGACTTCGCCCTCAGACCTTGGGTAGCTGCTTTTAGTCTCATCGTTCTCCAATCGACCAGCCTGGCATGGTAGGACCTGCAGGAACATATGTTCCAGCCAGTATAGCTCGGTTGGGTCATCACGATAGGCAAGCCCGACCACCACGTCAAGGTAGCAGCTTCGGTCGGGGCTCTCCTATGGGTGTTGCTGTCATTGTATAAATAAGCCTGATTCATGTTCTGGATGCTTGTAGAATACATTCTCCACGCCTTATCAAGACTTCTTGATCTAGTTAGAGGAGCCTGGAACAATCAGATTAGAATAGCCTATCGTGTCACTGCATCATTTATCTGCTCTCTCCGTTTATCGAGTAAGGTGAACTCGTTATATCATTCAAGCATATCAATTGACGAGCATATCATTGATGTAACAACCTTTCATCAAATCACCATGCTGTAACATTAACTAAAAAGTGTGGAATAGTGCAATTCTTCTTTTGTTGTTTGCTTGTGTGTGTTTGGTCTATTTAAACAAAACTAAAACACATCTGTTGGTGCTTTACAATTGAGAAAATAAAAACCAATAAAAAGTGTGTATGAAGTAAAAGCAAAAATTTTTTCTCTCTCTCTCTCTCTGTACCTTTTTATAATTAGTTACTATATTTTTTTTCACATGAAATTGTAGATAATTAACTAATTAGTTTTTTTTTATGATGATAATTTTTATGCATTTTCAAATAATCATTTATTATTCAAGATTTATGCCTTAGTTTTTTATCCAGTCAAGATTGAAAAGAAAATTAGAAAATATTGTATAGTTATTTTATTCTTGTATGTATAGAATATTCACAAATCCCCTAAACATAACATATCATGAGTGTATACGTTCACTAGTGAGATGGTGAATGTTGGGGATGTTAGATCCCCAAAATTCGCTTGATAAATGCTTTATTTTGGTTTTCACGTTTGCCAGCATGGGCTGATCAGTTGACCTTGAGATTTCAAATCCCACCAGGAAAATCCATGGCTGTGATTGGCTGCTGTGTATTTTTGTGTGCTATTTTGGTAACTGTCCCAAGGACGTTTCTATGTTGTATAAATAAACGAGAGTTGCATGCTTGATTGTACTGTGATTGCTGGGTGTTTGTAGAATATACTTTCTACGCTTACAAAACCTTTTTACTTCAGCCTGGGGATTCAAAGTAGCCTACCTGGACGCTGGTAAAAGTCTCGTTCGCGTTTATCGACTAAGGTAAACTCGTAATAGCTTCAAGCATACTTAGTGACGAACCCTACAGTGAATAAAATTTATAGCCCAGATGAATGATTATGATGGAGTTTCATTCTCTGAGTTGGATGTTTTGGTTTGTACAGCATTCATTATTCTTTATCTGAACAAACCTCATCAACAGCACAAACTTCAGACGTATTCGAATTTCTCTCCATAACTACCGATACTGAGTAAAAATTCGTAACTAACTGGAATAAAAAGATTGCATTTGATTGACCATGTTATGCATATCAAATTCCTCTTCGTGTTGATCAAATTCTATCGATTGAATAACATCCCTGACTATGAAGCTAGCAGCTGGTTTTGCGGTTCACTATATTGGACTTCAATGTGGACGAATGATCGAGTATGCAATGAAATAAATTTTCCTTTCCACTTCCGTATTTTATACTTCGGCTAACTCCATTTGTTCGACGGCGGTAATAAGAAGCTAAATACAGTATTCCGGATGAATTTATTTCATGCATTCATTTATGCAGACAAACGTGAGAATAGGATGCGTACAAGCAAAACGAAGCGAATTGGAAAAGGCGAACGAGCCAACTAACTCTCCATGAGCTAAAGAAGGGCTAAGTATTTATAGTCAAGCAATAATAGGCTAGACATGTAATGAGTAATACAGCATCCACACACAATCAAATATACAATAATTGATACTGTAATTGAATTATTACAAATACAGAATTATGGTCGATAATTTAAACGACAAATTCATTGAAATACAATAAATGAATGAATGATGAGATGCTTCATTGGCTGCTGATACATGTTTTTTTAATTCCGTAAGAATCCTCAATTCCTCCTTAATGAGACAAGTCGAGTTAAATAGCACAAAAATCTAGGTTATTTAAAATTCCCTGTCGTCTACCTCCAACTACTATTATCTGATATAAACATATTTTTTTTTATAAAGCAAATGTTACATTTATGTCCAATCATTGATATCGATCATTGACATTGCATATTTTTTTTAATGTATATTACTTTGATTAATGAGTTTGTTTGTTTTTTCTATTCTTGTATTATAAATTCCTAAATTTTTTTTAATTCATGAGAATGTTTTTATTTTTCTATTTAAATGTCACTGAAATATTTTCTCTGTTTTTTTTTGAAGTGTGCAACTTCTTCGTCTGTGTTCTTCTCTTTTTTTTTCGCTCTCTCTCTCGAATATTATTGTCGCTATTGTTTTGTTTTTTATTATTTTAAATAGATATTTCATTACCAGTATTTTGGCGTCCAACTGATATTTTTAATATGATGAATAGAAAACCATTGATGAAAGTTGAAGGACCTCGAATTTACATTGTAAATGTTGCTTTAGTACTTGATTATCATTTAGTAAGTTATTGGTGTTACATACAATCCAATTAGGTTGTTTTTTTTAATTTGTATTTTGTTTAATTAAATTGACATTTCTTATGTATGAGAATGTTGTTGATTGGTATTACAATAGACTGGATTATATGTATAGCTAGATTTTCTGTCTCCAGTGGTGAGGCCATTTGAAGAGCGGAGCTCATATGTTGAAAATTTCTCACAAAAAGGCCGCACTTGATCGGCCTCAAGCAGTTGCCCCTTGGGCTTTGTGGTCACGCTCCCAGATCTTTAAGACTATCACTACTTCGACTTCCTTTTCAGGTTCCTCAAGAAACACTCTTGTGTGGTGTGAGCAGCCAGGAAGTGACACCCACCCTGATACGCGTAGCTGCACATGAGATTAAACTAGGTTACAATATATGTTGTTATTGTCATCTGAGATATCGTACTCTATTGGCTTCTACAGCTTTATTATGTTACATTTAAACCGGGTATTATATGATTAGTGAAAACAGTCATCCAGAAACTATACTCTACTGTTGAGTTAATTATGATTGAACAAAAAAACTAAGCTCCTGATTCCACATAACCTTAAATATCGCATCAGCGACTCTTATCATATCTTATTGTAGTCTATCAATTCCCTTATTTATGTAGAGGGACACACACATACATCAAGGGAAGTAACTAACGCAGTGTAATCAATGGTTATCAAATAGTCCGTTAATACCAAGTATTCTGATAAATATCGGAGTATCATTTTCACCTGAAACAGGTTGTAGAATTGAGCTTAACATATCTTTTAAAGCATTGTGTAGAGATGATAATGAAATCGATTTCAAATTTCATTAGAAACCCCTTAGTCATTAGCGAAAATCAAATCTCTTTTATATGCATTGAAACAATCTTAAATCGATGCTGGTAATCTTCAGTCCATTTGAAAACTTGAGGTGTTATCCCAACTTCTCACACTTTCTCTCTCTCTTGCTCTCTAATTTAATTTTCAATGACCAGTTTATGTAGTCTATGAATACCTTGATAAGGACATACATAACTACATTGCGTAGATGATATAGTATTTTTGCAGATTAATTCCATCTTCTCATTGATATAATGAAATCAATATTTACGACAAAATAGTTAATATCAAATAATAGACAATAGTGAGAAATTTATCATCAGTTCATTATAATGGATGTGGCTGCTTTCAACCAGCCAATAAAATGCGATCAAGGAAATAACTTTAAATCAATTGATTCGGTAACAACGTAAGACTTCGAATGTATACACTATTTTTCAATCAGAGTTATGGAAATTAATGTTTTTTACACATTGAAATCATCAATCAATCATTGTTAGACCAACATTAGAAACCTGGAATCATTGGACGGCCGTTTCGTCCTAGTATGGGACTAATCAGCAATGCGTGTCCACGACTCATGTACTTCGCACGATTCGAACCCCTAACCTCTAGACCAGTGGGCCAGCATCCAACGGTATTAGTGTCTAACTCTGATCAATCTACAGATTTTGCTCGACCTCATCCACTCATGATTGATGTACAACTGTTTCGCCTCACTTATAATATTTAATACTGAATTTGTAATGATACTAATCAATTTGCATTGTTAACCACCATGAAGTGGTAGAATTACAGTCTTGTAAAAACTACAATTAAACTTTCACAGATTCATCCATAGACCATTATTGTTCATGTATATACCTACATACATACATACATACACGTACACATACACATGGAGCGGAGGAGGGGGACTGGAATACAGCAGTTGTTTATCATCGTTAATTAGTACCATTGATCCATGTAGAATTGAATTTTCCCTGGTTAAATGCTACCTTGAAAAAAAATCCTATCTAAATGAATTGAATGTTTAAATGAGTTTCATTTTTTTTTTAAATGAATAAACAGACAAACAAATAATCATCGTATATGTGTATATTCTTGTGCGTGCGTGTGTGTGTATGTGTGGAATAATTTGTTTACAAAAAGACAAAATGGTAAATAGTATTCGAAATTTTTTTTTCTTAATTAAAAATAATGAAATTTTTTTAGTTCTTATTGTTTTCTTTTTACACATTTATTTATTTCCATTATTCTGCTCTTTTTTTTTTGTTCTTCCTCACAGTTTTCATCATTTGGCCATAATTTGGAACGTGGTATTCACTATTTAAGCAGTATATTAAATCAAGTAACTAAGGTGAGAGTGAGAGTGTACATATGAGTTTGTGTGTGTATGTGTGCGTGCGTATTCTTGTAGTTGGAAATGATTACAAAATAAAATGTACTAATTATGTATCAGACCGGTTATAATTAATCCTAGGGTACCGTTGAAAATTAGGGAACAATGAACAACTGTTCTGTTGTGTTCTGTTCTGTTCTGTTTTGTACTGTACTGTTCTATTGAAAAAAATTCTTCTTCATACATTCTCATAAGCTCTCGAACCTACAGCACTTTCACAGGTCTCAAGGTACAGACTCATGTTTTTCTTTTTTCATTTCATCTCAATTGAATAAATTGTTATCCAAGTTCGTAATTTTTTTTCGTTACCTTAAATTTCATCATATACACATTGAATGAAAACAAATAAATTAATTTGATGCATTCTTTCACTTTTCTTCATCAAATCATTAATTGATACCTTTAGTTTAACTTTTAACATTTAAAAATAAAACTAATTGATAAAAATTTTCATTTAAATTTTTTTGATTTGTTTATTTTTTTTTCATTGCTTATCCCTTTCTCTCTATCGACTTCTCTCTCACTGTGTATGTGTGTGTGTTACTTCATATGTGTATTGAATGATTGTTTCAACCAATAAGCGGAATGTCTTTTTTTTACCATGTCAATAACTCAAACAATGGTTCATCATCAGTTTACTAATCGAATTGTTCATCCTGTTCAAAATTTTTGTCCCATTTGTTGATGATGATGATGATTAGTACAGAAAATTGAATTAATAGGCAAGATTGTTTTTTGTTTTGTTTTGTTCTGAATTTTGATAAACAGAGCTAATCAGTTGCATGAATTTTGTTTATTTGTATACATGGTTTTGATTTCTTTTGGTAAATTTAAATAATTATATATATGTATATACATGCGTGTTAGGAGCGTTGATTAGAGTTAGGATTAAAGAAAGATACAAATCAGCAACAAGACGGAGAAGACAGCGTGAAATTCAGAAAGAGAAAAGAACAGGTATTGACATCTGATGATTCAATAAACACATTGAATGTATTTACAAGTAATCATACAAGCAGTTGACAAAATTATCAATAAAAATAAGCGGAAGATTGAGAAGATCTAATCATTGAAATTTGAAAATTGATAGAGTGTAAAGTTCCAAATACGTTATACATAATCTAGTCTGTTGTTACATTCGTCACTAGGTACACTTGAAACTATTACGGAGGTTCACCTTAGTCGATAAACCCGATCGAGACAATGAACCAGCGTTCAGGTAGGCGGCTACCTTGATCTGAAATGGCTAAAGAGAAGTCTTGATTTAGCGTAGAAAGTATTAATTTTGTTTATTTGTATACATGGTTTTAATTTCTTTTGGGAAATTTAAATAACTATATGTATATACATGCATGCTAAGATTGTTCGTTAGGGTTAGGATTGAAGATTCATGCGAAACAACAACAACAAGAAGGAGAAGACAGCGTGAAATTCAGAAAGAGAAAAGAACAGGCATTGACATCTGATGATTCAATAAGCACATTGAATGTATTTACAAGGAGTTGACTAAATTACCAATAAAAATAAGCGGAAGATTGAGAAGATCTAATCATTGAAACTTGAAAATTGATAGAGTGTAATGTTCCAAATACGTTATACATGATCTAGTATATCGTTACATTGTAAACAAAAGTAGATAAAACTTATCTATAAATCATCTTGCATAGAATAGTTAGGAGACGTCTCGGTAGCGGTTATGTGCATGTCCACCCATGATTAGTGTTACATATTCAAGTTTTGCAGTAAGCGCTTGAACTTTGGAAAAATTTTCCATCTTAACTTTATTATATCACTTATAGTGATTGAAACTGGACAATGTACACCATTTGATGTCATCTCAATCATCTAGCTAGCGATGAAAGAAGACCATGGGTTTATTATATTCTATGGTTGTGAACTATTAATGAGTCCCCTATCATCTGGTTTTCTGTAGTGACTTAATTAAGATCAAGACTATGATCTAAACCATGAATATTCAACAGTCTATACAAAATGCAATATATTTATTTGGGGTTGGATGTTTTTTTTCTCTCTAATATGGGTGTGTTTTGTATTTTTTTTTCTCTAATGAATAATACACTATCTCCTTACACATTATGGATAATGAATTAATTTGACCTGTGTTGTTTGCTTACTAGATGATTATATGTATGTGTGTGTGTGTACACTATCTAGCAACATTTATGCATGACTAAGGCAATACACCTACTGTTGCTGACCTTATACAGCTTTCTGTTATTAAACAGCATTTTACTGATTATACATATATACAGTCTATGTAGTTGTACTGAGAATAGATTATTAATATGAGTCATTATACTCGTACATCGGTGCCACCCTGTAGCAGCAGTACATCTGGCAGTTATGATGATTTATATATTTATTTATTCATCGTACATATGAAAAAAAACTATGTATGTTAGATCCTCACCCACCCACACACACACCCACACAGAGAGACGTATGTTGCTACGACTGTAATCATCATATGAGACTGCACACACATTGCAAAATGTAGCACTGATTTCTATTCCCTTATGATACAGATAGATACAATGATGTATGTTTCATACATTTACTGTCTATCTGTCTGTCTGTTTGTCTCTGTTTTTGATTTTGATTTTTGTAAATACAAGGAAATACTGAAATTTATAGCACCCATATGTGTTGTAGTTGTTGTTGTGTAGTTGCTTACATTTAAGATGGGAAAAAAATAAAATTCATAAACAAGTGTAGTTTGTATTCATTTTTCAATTGGAATTTTTTTTGTTGTTCATGTTTACCAGCTTAACTACAAAAACCTCAAAGAATTTTTATTTTTACATGTGTTTATTTAGACATGGATTTTTATTGTAGTAGTAGTTTTCCTCATTTATTTATAAACATTTAACAGATGTATGACTCATGATTATTATTATTATTACTGGGTAATAATGTACAATGTTACCTGAACTTAACTAATTTACAAAGGATTTTCCTCGTTTATGGTATGAACTTTGATGAAAAGTTGATGTACTATTAAAAATTAAGAAATATTTCAAAACGAACAACTCACTGGTTTGACTTTCAGCTATGAAATTACAGTAGTCAAGCTTTGACAACCGATTGATTCTCATAATTGGGAAAGCCAATTAAACAAATCTGTATCTGGGACATGAGTTGATAATACACATGATTTGGTTATAACTTCAGAACTTCTTGAAACTCTACTAGGGATGAAGCTTTCAGGCTTCACGATGAAAGTGTTAATTTTAGATCAGTCAGTTGAAATCTGTATATACATTGTTGTGTGCCGATTTCGAGGTGTTCTTACGTTTCGTAATTAGCTCGTTCAGACTGTCGTTCCTTAATGACGTCTGACAGTTAACAAATCAGAAGATGAATTCGAAGTATCGTATACCTTTATTGTGGCACACTACAAATAAGGATAGAAGACCACAGATAGACCGGGCAGACACACTAGCGAGCGAATATGCGGATGGGCGAATGAATTAATAAGATTAAAATGTTTGTATATATACAAAGGAAAATGTCTGAGTCATCGTGGCATTTAAGAGATTAATATTAAAGCGAATAGGGTGCATATGCGCGTAGGCGTTAAGCAATGCTCAGTCATACCAGCTCATACAAACCATTCAATTATAAAAGCTAATGGTACATACAAGTTGTTGCTAAGCGGATGGCTTGGTTAAAGAAATTACTCGAAAGGGCTTAAGCAAATTAAATGTAAGCGGATGCAAATAAATGTGGAGGCACTACAACATTTAAATTATTGTCAAACCATGATACATTATTGTATGTTCATTATTCTTATCGGTGATGATTGCCTCTCATACTTGTTGACTTAGTGAGACCACACAGATAATAATCTCTAAGATGGGCCTTTGAGAATTCTTAGTTTTTGTTGAGGAATAGTGAACAGATGAAAATAACGTCGCGTAACACACATATTATTCTAACTATATTTCACAAAGTGATCAGCTGACTGGTTGTTTATTTATTCATAATCTTTCTTCTCTCTCTCGATATATACATATATATATGTGAGTTATTAATTGTATTGAATAGCAAAAACAAGCCACAAAAAAGATACCTGACAAAACTGAACAGACAATATCATAAAACAATGTTGTCTACATTCTTATTACAAGTAGTAACTCATATAGTTTTCACAATTTCGTTAAATTACCCGACAAAGTATTGTTATTATTATTATTATCAATATCACTAAGTGTATCATAATTTATCATTGTAAACAATTATTTTGTAAATATGATTGTCATCTATACAACAAATTCTAATATTAAGTAGCCTGACGAGAATAATTCTATTCCCTATCGCCACCTTCACCTGTACAAACACATTCTTTTTTCCTTTCATTCTTGTCTCAATCGAATATTTTTCCTAATTTATATATATTTATTCTATATTACATAACTTTTGATCGATTCACTTTTATTCTATTGGCATATATTATCTACTGATAAGAAATGTTAAGAATAAGTTGATTTGTGATCATTTGGCAGCATAGAGAGAGAGATGAAAGAATTGAACTGACAATTTGATAAGTGCACAGTATAATAGGTATTTACACGTTTTTTTAATCATGAAAACAATCACAAACACAGTGGACAATCACATACAAACACAAGATAGGAATAATTTATTTAATAATGTTAGCTTTTGAAATGTGTTACATTTCCTACAATCGGATCAATCACTTCAATAGTTATTGAGTTGATTTACCTAGTTCGTAGTACCTTATGTGCCTTACGTTGGAACAGTTCATTCGATGGGCTTAAAATACACGCGCGAGTGATAGTTTTTCAAAATGTTTATAGTCTTAACACTAGTAACCGGAGAATACTTTCTCTTCTTGTTAGGAAACGAGTTCTAGGTAGGGATGTCAGATCAATTGATGAAATAATGAAACTTCATCAATTGAGGTGGTTGGGACATGTGTTACGTATGGCTAACCACCGACTGCCGCGACGAGCTATGTTTTGTAGTGTAGGAGTAGGTTGGAAGAAAGTTAGGGGCGGCCAAACCAAAACATGGCAGAAATCCATGAAGTCACTGACAAGTGGACTGAGTCATGTCGGTAGGTGTCGACTACCTGGTTGGGGTCCGCGAGACGAAAGTCACCGATAGTTAGAGACCTTGAAGGACATGGCTCAGAATCGTTTGCGATGGCGCAGGTGGATTTACTCTTTATGTTCTCGCTAATTCTAACCTTCTGAATTCCTCATAATCTCTATCTTTCTAACTACTGAATTATACTTCTCGAATCATATCTTCGCTCCCTAATCTTCTCCATTACTGCTAATACTTCTACTATCGTTACCATTATTGGATTTGAACTGACAGTTACGTCTCTGTGCTGATGTGGTATGGCAACCTGAACTGATGTACTTACGTACCAAGTTCTGAGTTGTATCTGTCTGTCTGTCTGTCTGTCATGTTAGTTGAATGAGTTTTCCCCCAATAACTAGTGATCTTAATCTAACATCATCGTTGAATAATAGTACTTATTTTTTTGTCATCTTTTCTATTCTCAATTTTTAGTCATTTCAAAATGTTCCAATTGAATTACAATTGATTCAATCAGAAATATGGAGTTTACAAGATTTAATACAATCCAATGTTAGCATTAAAACAACATTGAATCATTTTGCTCATTTAATGATAAGTCGTCGTAAAAAGTTTTATTCAACCACATCATCGTCGTCGTCGTCGGCGTTTATCAAAAATGCTGTTATGAATAAAACTGATGTACTAATAAATCATTCTTCTATTGGAAATGATACATTTGGGGTAAATCTATACTCGTTTGGTTATTGATTTGTATTTCGATAAATACTACTACTACTACTACTACTACTACTACTACTACTACTACTACTACTACTACTACTAATATCAGTTTTATATTATTACAGACTAATTTCTTTTAGAAAATAGTTTTAAAATTAGCATACTCTAGATTGCTGTCTTTTCGTGGTAAATGAATTTTGGTGCATCGTGGTGATGATACACTGGATAGCTAAAATCAATGTAGACTTGGCAAAGCTTGAATCTGTAATTTACTAATTGTAGTTAAATCTTTCATCATCAAACCATCAGTTCAATGAGGTGATTCTGTGTTAAGTCAATGTGAGCCTAATGATTGGCTGGAATACTGGTCTAAATGTATCATATACCTGATGTGAGATACTTGAAAGTGGTCCTAAATTCAAATACTATTAGAATTTAAAATTAAGCATTCTACTGCCTATTCTAAAATGAAAATAAAACATTTGATCAATTCTGTCTGTGATTTAATAATTTCACATGGTTGATATCATACCAACCATGTGTTTTTCTAAATAAATCTCTATTGTTTTGATAAATTTAATTTAAATCACTTCTTCCTCAAAAAGTCAATAAACAGACGAATCCAATTCATATTGAATTGATTAAATACAATATTAACATATAAGCAAACTGATTTTGATTATGTTTCAATTAAATATGTTGTCTAGGCTCTCCATATACCATTAGAATGATGTATAAATCAGTGTTAGACCGTCATTAGAAACCTGGAATCACTGGATGGCCGTTTCGTCCTGTTGTTCAACTCATCAGCAGCTCGCACTCAAGACCAATGGTCCTCGGTCCGGATCCTGCAACTAGCACAAGTCGTGGATGCTCACTACCCATGAGTCCCATACCAAGACGAAACGACCGCCCAGTGCTTCCAGGTTTCTAATGGTGGTCTAACAATGATTCATTCATCATTTCAATGTGTATAAACACCGATCTCCGTAATATCATAATGCAAAATCTCTATATACAGTTTAAATTTTATGTTAATTAAATTTGATTGTGTTTATATTACCCTCCAAAAAAATTAACTTGAACTAAGTTTTGAAATATTATTATAAAATCCTAAATTTTATTTAAATATATCAATTTATTTAAAAATTATCAATTCAAATCTTAAATCATTATTCTCATGATGATGATTATTCTGTTTCAGCATCATCGTATTCATCGGCGATCAGTGATTAACACTGGTGATAATGTTCCTCGTAAAATCTCTCCATCTTCAACAATTCATTCAACTAATCCATCTTTGTATACAAAACATTTTGATGTGCAGTTATTACTTACTGGTAAACGATTTACTGATCCAGTTGAATATATAGCTATACCAGACAGTATATGTACACCGAGAGCCTTAGGAATAATTCAAGTGAGTAATAGTAGCACTAGTAACAGTTATTTTATTCCTATATCTTTATCATTGATTGTTATGCTTGCCAGAAGTTGATATGCTTGAAACTATTACGAAGTTCACCTTAGTCGTTAAACGAGAGCGAAGACAAATGATCCAGTGACATGAAAGGCTACTCTGATCCGAGTGTCTCAAGGCCTCACTAACGATATCAACAAGGCGTGAAAAGTGTATTCTACAAGCACCCAGAAAATATGAGGTTTTCATGCACGCAAATCGAGTTTATTTTTACATCATAGAAACGTCTTCTTGGGAGAGCCACAAAAATAGTATACAAAAATAATCCATCAATCAATAACAGTCAAGGATTTTCCGGGTGTGAAAACTGATTTCAAGGTCAACTGATCAGCAGGTAAACTGACTTTTTTGTGTTGAACTAGAGATTTTCGGCAGCTTACTTTATTCGAGAATGATTGCTGTGTGATTAATTTTTGTTCATTTCATACACAAGAGTATCAAACCAGTTCTCTTTTGTTTACACTCACACAAAATCGTACATAAAAGTGCATTGCTTCATTCTACAACTATTGGGCATTTGAGGTGGGGGGCCAATAAGCGTTAGATAATCAATTACTGTCTTATTCCCTTGTTTAGAAATCTCTCCATTGTTTAGACAATCTTCTATTATTGTTATTATTATTTTCTTAATTATTTGTCTACTTGGTTTTTTGTTTCTTTACAAAAATGTCCGAATGCATATATGTATGTGTGTGTGTTGTGTGTGTAGGTATGTGTGCACACATCATTTATCATGAATGAATCCTCCTATCACAACATGAACTGTCAATGTTATGTTCAATGTCCAATAATGATTTGAAATTGTCAAATTAATGTGAATGTGGACCACAGGCGGACAAGTGCATAAATCATTTTTTGCTTGGTGTGTGTGTGTGTATGTGAGTGCGTGTCTGTATGAATGTATGTTATTGTGGATGAACATAGAAGAACAATGCATTTTTCAACACATAAATCATAAATCTATGCATTATTAATATTATTATTACCTGTTCTGTTAAACAATTACTTCACTCTGTTTATTTCTTCAAATTATAACCATTATTATTTGTTGTTTTATTGACATTTTTTGAAAATTAAATCCAGGTGAAAAAAGAAACTGATTTGATTTAAATGTTTTGAGAAAAAAAAATAATTCACTAACTCCATGTTGATGTTGATATTTATTATTTATGATATTTATTTCACCGTAATTAATCGAACAATCTCGTCAAAGAAACATTAATTGTTCTTCATGAACATTCCATTCTGTTGGTATTTTTTATAATTTACAACAAGATCTGACTTTAGTTAAATAATCGTTGGAAAATAGGAAATATTAAACGGCCATTTTATTCTAGTAGGCAACTCTTCAGCGGTTCACATCTACGATCTCGACATAAATAAACCCAGGACCTTTAGGTCTCATGCGCAAGCACTTAACCCTGAGATTACAGAGTAATCATCCAGTGGTTAGTATGTTTAATTTCAGTCAGTTCGCACAAATATCATCATCTAATATCTTGAACAAGATACCTGAAACATACACAATATGATTGGATGCTACTGATCACTCCAGAAATTACGCAATGGAATAATTCACTAATGATTACATGTTTTTATTAATGTAAGATGTTTATGGACATTAATTAGAGTTAGAGATGTTAACTACTGGATACTGACTCCCTGATCTAATGGTTAACTTTACTGCATAACCTGAAGGTTCAAAGGTTCGATCCCCCAGGAGGGTTGTGGATGCGCACTTTTGAAGAGTTCAATCCTAGGGCTGAATAACTTCCGTGTTTTCAGTGGTTGTCTAACTACAATCAGTCCGTAACATTAACTGTTAGATTTACCTGTTTCTACAAACTTTATTGGTATTGTTGATTAAGTAACCTTCGAATTAATGAGGAAATATTATTGAGATTAAAATCTTAATGGATTGAGTGTTGATAATTTTTTTTTGTGAGTACAGTCAATTAAGCTATTCTTAGCACTGTTCAAAATAGTTAATTTTTTTTTAAATGATGTAACTGACTTACTAAGAGCAGAAATTAATTTTAGAGTCACGCTTTTAGTACGAAGAAAACGATAATGCTATATTTTTTTCGTTCAAACGAAAGTACAAGGAGATAGGGTTTAAAGCTGTCGCTTTAGGAGTTGAATATTAAAACGATGCAAGCAATTGTTTCTTTTTTAGTATATATCATATGTAGCTAGTAGTTAAATCCAAGGTGGGTGTTTTAGTCCTATTCGGTACTGGTCATCTAAATATACCTGCATCCTTAGTAGTTAATGTTCACTCATTGTTTTTATCTCTCACTAAATTAAAGAGTATCTGAACTTAATAGCTTTTTTTGTTGAAATATGGAAGTACATACAACTGTCAAGTCCCTAAATGCAACAAATCACGAGTACGAGATTCCTCTAATGACTATATACTAAATATATACCAAGGTTAGATAGAGCTCTTAGTTGAATACTTTCATTTGTAATATTAAAGATTCTCATTGTGCATAATTAGGATAACACAAATAATAAGTGAACAATATTGTCGCCTTCAATTAGATCGTCGATAAGCTTTACTCTCTAATATACATGAAAATGTTAAATCAATCAAGGTTATTTATTATGAGTCAATAATCACAATGAAATGAAATAGATTACGTCACTACACACATAATAGGCAAAAGTACAAGTTGATAGTAGGAAGAATAATAAAATACAATAACATAAGTTTTTGTCAATAGTTCAACATTGGAAGTAGTAGTAGGTGGAACGCGAATAAATAAATTTAAGATAATCATTATAAAACATCAAAACCATTACATAATAAAAAGTGTATAAATAATTACATAATGAAAAATATAAATGGAAAGAGGCAGAAAACTACAAACAATTACAAGATGTGAAAACAAAAATTAAAATGGTTTATTAAGTTATATCCTTCTAAAGAAGGAACAGCGGCATCGTGAATTTGTTCGGAACACATGAATCAAGGTTAAATGTTCTGAAATACCTATGGCTTCTGCTATATGCAGGAGACGGAGTCGAACTCCGTTGAGAAATAATGGAGGTATTCGATAAATGACTCGAAATGATTCAGATTTATTTAGGCTATGAACTGTTATAAATCAATTTATTTTCAGGCAGAGTTTTGGAGGTTTTGTGTTTTTACACATTTGAAATCATCAACCAATCATTATTAGACCACCATTAGAAACCTGGAAGCACTGGACGAACGTTTCGTCCTGATGTGGGGCTCATCAGCAGTACGCATCCATGACTCCTGCACTTCGCAGGATTCGAACCCGGGACCTTCGATATTGTGCGCGAACGCCTAACCATCGGACCAGTGGGCCGGCATCCAACGGTGTTAATGTCTAACTCTGATTGATCTACAGATTTTGCCTGTTAAACGAATTTTCGAAAAAATGTTAAACTTTAGTGTATACATAAATCATTGATGACATATATTGTTGATAATAATAGTGTAAAAATATAGAGTTACATGAAAATGGAATTCATACCAGTCCTCAATACATGTCAGTATAATAATTAGTACAACAAACTCTATTAGTACATATAATCATCATGAATGAGTCAGTACAATATTCATTTTTACAATAATTTCTTTCTGTGTATGTGTATACACCTACCACTTGTTAATTTATAACATTTGACAATTGATTGAATGACCTATGCATCTATCCATCCACCCTTTTATTTTTTGTACAACGCCAGTCTTAACTACTACTTTGTTTTAATTTGTAATTTCATGTATGTCATTAGTTTTTACCTTGACCTAGTTGTTCAGTTTCTTTTCTTCACTTTCTACAAGTACAAGAAGGGGTGCACAGTCTCCACTTGCACTTATCATAAATAATCAAAATACACCGAGTAAATCGTTTGGGTCAAGAGGCCATTTATTTTTTTTCTAGGTTGATGAAATGTTGATTAAATGTTTTGTTCAGTATACTAGTCAGTATTTTGATAAATTTTTTGAATAATAATTGACTTTGTATTATGATGATTGAAGATTTATTCATTCAGTCATTCATTCATTTTAGCATAAATATTATTATGTATGCTTACATTATTGTGTGTATCAGATAATGTATGTGTGTTTGTGTAAAAGTGATTAATGGTTTATGGCTAGCAAGTCAATGACTTTGCAATCCAATCTGTATTACACTATACCTGTGTAACATGGAATATGGAAGTAAGAGACTTGTGTAGACTGCACGTCTTAGATCATTGGCATCGTCGAAGGATTGTTCTCATATCCCCCCAGAATGAGCGACAGTAAGGTTTAGGCATATGATGCTAGACAAAAATGACAAACTATTTGATGAGTTTGTGATTATTCATCAACTGAGAAAGATGGGATATGCTTTTCAATTATTTAAGCACGACTTTCGTCGATGGGTTCATGTAGTTGATACCAAAAACATGCCATCGATTTACCGGTTGTATTAAGAGATGAAAGGTGCCTGATCTGGATTTGCACGTATATAGTTACAGTCAGTAGTTCGAGACATTGTTTGGCATGGGTTGGAATCTCTCACAATGGTAATTACGCACTTTATATCTTAAGCTAGATTTTGAGTTCCACTGGGGTATATACTACTCACAACGTCGCTTGTAAGTAGTATGCAGCAGAGTGTCAGATAAGGGTGCATGGTGAGATCAAAGTGTTTAGAAAACTAGAAGACATCTGAGAATCTGCTTGTTTTGCAAAAGATTAGGTGTAAAAATTTCGCTAGTAAACTGTCTTCTTTCAATAAACCACTTATTGCATCTGATCTTACGTCTTCGTACATACTTTTCCACTTTGTTCTTTTTAGCCGTACTCCTAACGGATATTCTTTTTAATTATCATTAGCACTACATCATTATGTTAGTTTCACATCTGTGCCAGACTCTTCGTTCATAATGGCTGACTGACGTCAGTAGTGCATATTCACATCCCTATCAGGGTTAAATTTAACAATTTTCGCAACACCTTTTGTTAATGTCAGGGACATTAGATCTCCTGAACTCACTTGATAAATGTTCTAATTTTGGATTTTACGTTTTCGCGCATGGGCTGATCACTTGACCTTGAGATTACATTTCCCACCCGGAAAATCCTTGACTGTTATTGGTTGATGTATTATTTTAGTACGCTATTTTTGTGGCTCTCCCAAGGACGTTTCTATCATGTATACATAAACTCAATTTGTGTGCTTGTGAACCTCATATTTTAGTGCTTCTAGCAAACACTTTCTACGTCTTGTCACGACTTCTTCCTCTACTTAGTGGGCCTTGGACGCTCAGATTAGAATAGCCTGTCGTGTCACTTCAGCATTTGTATCCACTCTCGTTTACCGACTAAGGTGAACTCGTAATGGTTCAAGCATATCAATTGACGAGCGTAACAATTAATGATTATTATTTATTCATTAGTTAATAACTTCAGTTGATCATTGTCAGAGTTGTGCTTGAGAAGCTGTGCTTTGAAAATCTTAGATTCAACCCACAATGGATGAATTCATACTATTACGGAAACTCATACATACAAGGTTCTCTATGGTTGCTTAACGACTTGGGTTGGATTGTGATTTTGAACTATAAAAATAAAGTAGGAGCCTAATGACCAATATTTTTTCCGAAAGTTTAATATCGTTTTATTATATTTTCTACTTATCATGATCAGGTGAACAATACTGACATGGATTATCATGTATCCAGATTGATCTCATTGGCCATTGCAGAAATTCTCGGCATTAAATCATTTCCATGTCCTCCATTGTACAGGTAATTTATAATGTTGATTTTGTTGATTTATTTTTCCGTCGATTGTTCACAATGTACCAATAAGTTTAAGTTGCGTTTTTTTTTTAGATTGCAGATGAGCTGTTTTTTTAGAAAGTCAAACGTTTGAATGAACCTCTCCCACTTTACATAATATATAATCCTTCTCAGCTTTTGGTCGCGTATCAACACATTTGGAATCATATTTTTATACGTGACCTATTGACCTTGAGTGTATTACTAGATTCATATGTATCATCGATTTTTGTTCAGCTCAACTCATCAGTAGTCTTATGAGTAGTGAGTTGGTAATCGAAGATCACGACGGCCTGCATATCTTTTATGCTTTCTTAGGGGGCTGACGGCCGTCTATAACGAACAGCCTTAGTAGCTTACTTTGCGTATTTACTCGACAGACTGTAGACATTATCAATTTTCATTTCCTAGGTGTGTGTGTGTGTCTCTAAACACTAAATAGATCCACATATATGTATTTTGAGATTGATTTGTACAGTTGATGGATCTTTTGTAATTATGATTTATTCAAGTTCATCTTACTGACAAATGCCGAATAGCATGAAACCTAGGTCTACTGTTTCCTGTCTACTAATTCCTATAACCTAACATAGTGCATGTGATGTGGGGTCACTTATGCCATTGGTTATTTTACAACTTAATCAATAGAACTGTTATTAGAACCAAACAAGACTAGAGAAACATGTTATTAGTCATTATGCAGTGATGAATCATTTGTAAATATCTCAATCTTATAAGTCACTTGTAACAGAAATCACCCAATGGTAGCATTTCAAACTTTGAAGTTTGGTCGAATCAATATTAGACGTTCACCTTGTTGACGAATGTCAATTAGCGCGGAACCGAGACCATAGGTTTATTTCCTCCAACCTCCAATTCGCTTACAGAAGCTTAAGATTGTCAACAACATTACTAGGCAATGTCAGCTTTAAGAATTTCCTAAACTAAAATAAAAATCCACATTCATACATTACACATTTTTGAAACCATGAATCGATCAATGTTAGACCACCATTATAAACATGGAAGCACTGGATGGCTGTTTCGTCCTGGTATGAGACTCATCAGCAGTGCGCATCCACGACTCCTGCACTTCGCAGGATTCGAACCCAGGACCTTCGGTATTGTACGCGAACGCTTAACCATCGGATCACTGAGCCGGTATCTAACGGTGTTAATGTCTAACTTGATCATACATTAATAATTCTAATATCTGTTTTTGTTTGTTTTGTGTTTCTTTTTTTTTTCTACTTAGTTGTAATTCATTTGATTTATTTTCTGATGGTGATAATTCACGTCTTCAACTTGCTTTATCATCTGGTATGGCTGATTGTTTATTACAAAATATTGTTGTAACAAAGGTTTGTTTTTTCTTTGCTTCTCTTTATTGTGTTCTGTTATTTATTCAATGAATGAATTAATTTCATTGTGCTTTACATTCATTTTATTGATGAATTAAAATTGTTTACATCATTGACTGAACTCAGACAAGACTCTATAAACACATATTTCACTATGATTTACTGAAACTCCTTAACAGTACACATACTTGGTTGAACTAGGGGTGAGTTGGTTGACTCAGGGATCTGTGACAACAACCAATACCTGCCTATAAAAGTATGTGTAGGTGTACATTGTTTTGTAAAGTGTAACTGCCCCCCACCCCACAGTAGATTCATTGATTTTTACTGATGTTTCGAATAGGGTTGGTGTGTTGCGTATAATATCATAGAAGTAAGTTTAAAAAAATGTATCCACAAGTAGAAAATCGCATTAATTTCATGTTCGGCTTAATTCTAAGTGTTAGAATATAAATTTTATAATTTTTTTTTACATATTAAGCTACCACTAATAGATTTGAGTACTGACTGTATAATCTAAAGGTTCAGCGCTCGTTGCTCTAAATCTAAGCTGGATACTCACTCAGTGAGGTAGCTATCTACTACTAAAATCAGTCTTATGCCTGAAAGGCAACAGTTGTTTACAGTTTCATGATTTCCAATCTTTAAAACCCTATCCAGTTCACAGCAACTAGCATGAACCATAATAAATCCCGATTTAAGTGAGTGATCTGTCAGAATCTAATCTTATCTTAATTTTAACATGTCATAGAGTTATCTAGTTGTTGATAGTTTTTTAAAAGGAATTTTGATCAATCTTATTTATTTGAAAGTTAGATGATCATTAGAAACCTGGAAGCACTGAAAGACCGTTTCGTCCTGGTATGGCACTCATCAGCAATCTTCACAACCCCGTAATGAAATCTTATTTACATGCATGATGCATTCATTCAGCTGATATAGTGTGTGCATCATGGTGTTTCACTCTTCTAGTCACATTCTATCTATTGATTGAATCTGTTGTGTGCGTGTGTGTTTTGTTCGAACACCTTATTGTCATCAAAGATAAAATTATTCAGCAACTATTAGTGTACTTTCTCTTTGTATTGATTGAGTTATTTTGCTTTTAAAACACTTTTCTCTTCACAAAAGTAACAGCAGTCCAAACAAACATATTGCATTGTTTTGTCCAAATTTATTATAAATCATCAATCAGCTCAAAATCGTTTATAATGGTGCAGGTGCATTCAAATCCTAACCTTCTGAATTCCTCACTACCTTTATCTTTTGTTTTTAAGTTTATTTCACTTGGATTCTACTTCTTGAATAATATCGTCGAAACCATAAAATTTCCGATTACTGCTGATACTTCTACTATCTCTACTACTATGGGACTTGAAGTGACAATTCTATCTCTCTATGCTAATGTGGTATAGCAACTTGAACTGCTTAACTTACGTATGTACGTACGTACATAGTTCTATGTTGTTGTTGTTGACTTGATCAACTGATTGATTGACACACAACTCTATATAATTGATCAAATTTGAGACGAAATCATAATTCATTGGTCTACACAATATTGATGATATCATCATTATCATCATCATCTCTTTCACTATACGCATATGGATACATCTATTTATTGACAACTTACTAGTTTTCACTTTCTCAATTAATTAAGGTGTTATGCAAGAAACTAAGACATAGTAACAATCAATGCAAATAAAACATTTTTACTTCTGATTATATATAAAACCTCTCTCTAAAACACATTTTGCATAATTCACTATCCTTTTTTGTAAGAGAGAACAATAGGCGCGTTCAATTATTACGTTTGTCAATTTCACTGGACTTTGGCTAATTAACTCTTGTTCTAATTGAATGAATGAATAGTTAAATTTTTATTTACGTCATTTGTTTTTTTTGTAACTGTTTGACAACAATACGAATTTCGCTGTTTATATACATAGAGCTGTGTGTGTTTTTGTGTTTGTGTGTGTGTGTGTCAACCAACTAGTAATTTATTATCTTTTTATCTTTGGTACTTTTATTGACATATAGTGGTGTATTAGTGGAAATTTTCCTACAATGGTTAATAACTAGAATTTATGCTTGTCTAGTTTTGTAGACAATTAAAATATATATATATTTTTTAATTAGTTAATAATATATATGAATTATTGCATAGTAGTAGTTATTATAGGTGGTGTCAACTACAATAACAATCCCTTCTTTGTAAGTTTCTTGTTTATTATATCCAATTGTCTATTAGAGGCCAATCATTAGGGTGATGATTAATATTGACACCAACAGACACACACACATACTTTTGCTTTTGTTTTATTCTCCTTCAGTTTGTTTTATTTTGTATTTTCTCATGGGATTGAAAAATTCACTCAACTTTATTACTTGACATCAATTAACTGTATGTTACAAAGTGGACTGTTGTAAACCACACCTAATATATATGATTCATGTCTTTTAGATTGAAATCTGAATTGATCAAATCGTACATTACAGTTTATGTAGAGTTATGTATGTAAAATAAAGTATTTGGTCAGTTAGCTACAAAGTAGAACTTGATACGTATGTATATCACTTCGAGAGAAGACAAAGAATGGATACACCTTCACCATCGCAAATGATCTTGAGCCATGTCATTCATAGTCTCTAACCATCGGTTACGGTTGTCTCGCATATCCCAGCCAGGTAGTCTACGCTTACTAACATGATTCAGTAAAGTTTTATAGTTGGGCTTTAGTAGTTAATGCGTAAATTGAAACGGTTCTTTATGTTGAAATTTTGAGATCAAATAAACGACTGCTCTGGTCCTGTATGCGCTTTTCTCAGACGCAACATTCATCGAGGTCGCGAGATTCTAGAGTACTTGCTAAGGAACCCTGTTGTCCTATTCGACTTAAGGTGTGGACATTGAAAACCTCCAACATGTGGCCTAGAGCGGAGTTTCAGGAGACCTGGAATAGTATTTCGCGTACTCAAATCTATGAGGTAAGGTTAGGTGTGATATTTTTTGAGTCGACCTCTTTTAACCCCTTCTTTCCGTTGTGAGAAGGCAGCATCGCTGCAGGTGCTGGTTGTCTGAGAGAAACACCTTGCTGCTATGTCACACTCCTCTGCAGTCAGCAGTACGACTTTGCCTTCAGGCATTCAGTTGCTGCATTTAGTCTTGCGGTTCTTCAGTTGACCTGCCTGGCATGGCAGGACCTAAGGAAACACATGTTCCAGCCGATATAGCTCGGTTCAGTCATCATAATAGGCAAGCGCAACCACCTCGTTAACATAGCAGCAACTCTTGGGTTCTACGTTAAAGTTGACTGACTGAGATGGTCATTGTTTTCCACTTTCCATTTTCTTATAAATTGTAAACATGATCGAAATAAGTCATTTGTATTCTTCTTACTCTTCGTCTTCTGCTTGGTTTCCAGGATTCTAAATCTTTTGTCGATACTTGTGGTAATGGTCAAATTGATCGAGGTGAAGAATGTGATCCTGTGGTTCGCCGAACTTTAAGCTCTTCTGCAAACTTTACTAATCCAATGTCTTGTTGTAATTTAGAGACATGTTTAGCTTCAATATGGGCTGTATGTACACATGGTCCATGTTGTCATCAATGTCGTTTAAAACAAAAAGGTAGTTTATGTCGTCCAGCATTTGATCAATGTGATCTACCGGAATTTTGTACCGGAACACATGTAAGTTGGATTGTTGTTGTTATTTTTTTTTGTTTGATAAGCAGTTATTTTATGTGTCAGTCTGCATAATGCTTTGTGTACTCTTGAGTTTGTAACCTTTCTATTATTAGAAACATTGAGTATTCATTTATGATAACATCTTTGTTTGATTATTATTAGTGATAATCGAAGCCTTTTTAATAAAATCTTAGTAACTAACCTGTGTCATGTTGTCAAGTCGTATTTTGACCTTTTGACTGTTGTATCCTATCAGTGAAATCATTAGACTATGCGCCTAGACATTACAATAAACTTTAATTTGATATTTATTTAGTTAAAAGCTGTTGATAAACAAACGTCACTTCAATTCTATGTTGTTGTTGTTGTTTTTAAAATGCTAATTGATGTTTGTCTCAGTGTTCACTACAATCTGTGCTAAAATCTATCACGAAATTTCACTGTACTCAGTTGCCTAACGGTCTCTTTGCTAGGTTAATCACTAAGTTCACCTACTCATACAGTCCAATCAAATGGTTAATGCATTGCCTTAATTTTATGCATAAATTTGCATTATGTTACATGATGGTTTGGGCCTATGTAACATATGTCCTAATCATCAGAGTTGATGAAGATTCATAGCTTTACCAAGTGGGGTTTTGCTATCTTTGTGTAGCATCCTACATTTGATTTCAGTATTTGTTATAAATCTCTCTTAGGAAACCCAGCTATTCCTATTGCTTAGTATTCTCTGACACTCGACACATTCGGCAAGTCCCCAAATCAGAACACAGTTGAACAGGAAAAAGATTATATTCCAAATAGCAAGGTGAAATGGGATTAAGAAGCCGAAGCGAAGGCGAAATAGGAACAACGTTAGTTTCTTTATAGTTTTTACATGAGAAGCTTCTAGAGTGTTCTGCAAGTATCGATCAGGCTCTGATTGGACAGGAATTAGCCAATCAGCACGCAGCTAACGCAGTCATGCTTTAACCCATCTACGTCCCGCTAATCACTTTTTTGTTCAATCATATTTAAGTAATATTTCGATGACACATATTTGATCAAATACTAGCAACCTAAATATATACGTCCTCGGCTTCCAAATTTCATGTTTTACAGTCATAAAATAAAACAGACTATTATGCGGTGTATTCTTCTTGCCTATTGATATACAAATGAATATTTCACTTATCCCATTAAAATACTATTACATATTTAGGTATTTCGTAGCTTCTTAGACATAGCTAAGAATAAGTTCAACTTATCGATCGCAAAATATGATCATGATTTTAGGAAACTAAAGTATCAATATCAGTGAATGAAAAAACCAATTGAATCTATATGTCGTTGAATTCCTTTTTAATGATGACCTAAATTCATTTAGGATAGAAAAGTAACAAAGCAGATCAAATGGTCCATTCTTATAAGGATTTACATACTTGTCATACTGTATTTTTTATTTATAGTTGTTGATTTCGATAAGTTGTTTTTCTGATATTCACGAATTACTCATGTAAGAAGTTAGGTAGGTGTGTTTGTGCTTAGTCAGATAAAAAAATGTCATTAGCGGTCTTAATTTAACGTATCAATATGCATATAAAAGTATTTTATACATTAAGTAGTCCAAGTATATTTTTAGAAGCGCTAGAATTCCAGTACTTCGGTAGCCTATTCAATGCCTCAGAGTCATCTGAAAGTCTATTTATTTAGCAACTAAGATGAAATACAGTGTTTGTTTCTCAAATTTCAGTTGGTAACCTATTCCAAAATTTTAAAAAAGCTTATGTGGGTAGAAGTTTTACTGTATGTTTGACCCACAATGTAGTATTTCGACTAACGTAATATGATTCCATGAAACTAACTACTGAAGAGTGTAGTAACTGATAATTCTAAATGGAGCTTAGCATAAAGTTTGTTTGTCGTTTTCCAAAGAGATTCCAACATGGTGTGTATCACTTTGTGTACAGTAATTCTAGTTACTATCTCTCTAATAAATTTTCCTCTCAAAATATCACTGTCTGGATTATACTTGTTGAATAATTTCTTCGGACCCTTATCTTTCCATTATCGCTAATATTTCTACAATCTCGTACTACTATGACATTTGAATTGACAATCACATCTATGTGCTAATGCGGTATGACAACTTGAATTGATGTACAAACATACGAAGTTCTACATTGTTGTTGACTGACTGACTAGAAATATCACTGTATTCTCTCTAGTTAAAACTGGTTCATGTTTTATGTGCTGAAAGTATTGTTTTTGTTGCTACAGTTACTGGTAATCATAATGAACTGAGAGATTACGTAATCTTATTGTAAATAACAGTTGATCAAGACCGAAATCAGATTATAATTGATCAGTATCACTAAGATTATGTATGAGATTGTTACAAGAAGAGGTATGCAGTTGTAGTTATATTATGATAAGTAAAGGTTTATCGTACGTAGGTACATAGGTCGGAAATATTTGTTATCTCTTTTCCTCTGTAAAACAGAGCACAGTTAACACAGACTGCTTGTTATTGTTCCGATCATTATTTCTAGTATACTTGTCTTTTTTTACGAATGTTGTTTAGCTACACAATCCTATGAAACCATAAATCGATCAATGTTAGACCACTATCAGAAGCCTACTGAGTCCTATACTAGGACGAAACAACCGGTTACAGGTTTCTAATTGTGGTATAACAATGATTGATTGATGATTTGAAAAAGTAACTCAACAATCTCCACTACTCTATAATGAGAACATAGTCGTTTGTCACGATTATCATGAACTCATCAATAGTTGTATTGATTGGTTTAATACATAAATCTTATTTGTTTATTAGAGGATAACCCTGACGATGATCTAGATGTTTATACTCTTTTGAATTTTTGTTATTTGTTTTATAAATCCTTAGATAATATTTTATTCTTTTTCATTCAGCCGTCTTGTCCATTGGATTTATATTTGGAAAATGGTTCTCCATGTTTAACACAATCAGCCCAGTCACTAGTTGGTGTTGTATCCGCTTCATCGATATCATCTTCCTCGTCCACATCTATTACTACAACAACAACTACTACTGCTACTACTATTGTACAGAAAAACAATCACTCATCATCATCATCATCCTCATCACAATTGAATCAATTAATCGAAAACCATAAATCATTATGCTATCAAGGTCGTTGTCCAACACGTCATAGTCAATGTGAAATGATTTGGGGCGAGAAAGCTACAGAGGCGGCGGATTATTGTTTTCATTTACACAATACAAAAACTGATGGAGCTTGCGGTGTACAAGGACAACATTGTACTGCTGAGTTAGTTGAATTATTCTATATTCATTTTCATTTTACTCATGTCTTTCTATCTTAATTAATTCTCTTTGTGGTATGTTTGTTTTTGAGATGTGTATTTACCTCTCGTATTGTTTATCCATACTCATCTGTAGCTTTGTACCTTTGATATAGGGATTAGGCTTGAATATCCTGGTTACCTAATCGATTTGTAATAGCTGGAAGATTTGTTCTTTTATTTCCTACCATACCAGGCAGGTCAGTCTAACAGACCAATAAGAATAAAAGAGCTGAGATTGAAGTTGTATTACCGACTGTACTGGGTTTGTAACGACAACAGAGTTTCCTCAGAACAGCTATAGTTTATAGCTATTCTATCCTGAAAACAAGGGAATCTGTACTAAAAATGTTACACTTGAAGTTACCTCGCAGAGTCTCATCTCTGTATAGTGAAGGCCTCCGAGAAGTAATATCCCCCCCAATAACCTCTAACAGCACTTGAAGCTGCAGATCCAAGTTGATGCAAACTCTTAAGTCGGTCTTAATTACAGACTAAATACTACTGAGAACCAGTTAATACAATGCAGAGATGTCTTAATTTATTGTCGGATTCCTCAACAGTAAGTGTAGCCTCAACTACCGCATAATAAATCGAACTCTATGACCTCTAATCTTCGTAAACTACTCGGTATTTTCCGTTCAAAATGAAACGGTACTATTTAACAACCCGTTGTACACGTAGAAACGAATCAACTAGTGATATGTTCCTCAATTTAAAAACCTAACCTACTTCGATATCAACCACTTAAAACGGCGAAACAATATAGATTCATCAGATTGATTTAACGAAAAACGTATGTTGAACAACATATCAATGTTAAACTTTTATAACAATAATAGTATATATAACCTCATTAATTTAGATAGGTTTTTTTGGTGTAAGTTTATAATCTTGTCACTCTATCATTATTTCCCTTTGTACACTAATCCTTCATATCATTTCTCTTTGACTATCTCTCTCTGTTTCTCTTTCTCTATGCTTCCTATTGTTAGACATGCAAAATGTGGCCTTTTACAATGTCAAGGTGGTAGACCTAGACCTGTTTCATTAGAAGCACAATCTGGTCAACCATTTGTTACTTATACAGAACATCAAGGACGTCAGTTTGAATGCAAGTAAGTTTTCAAATAGATATTTCCACATATAATTATAGTTTTATAGTTGAAAAATGGATCTCAATTT
The DNA here is from genome assembly GCA_944470395.2 of Schistosoma turkestanicum. Taxonomy (NCBI): domain Eukaryota; kingdom Metazoa; phylum Platyhelminthes; class Trematoda; order Strigeidida; family Schistosomatidae; genus Schistosoma; species Schistosoma turkestanicum. The sequence goes on along the minus strand of OX103977.1, from coordinate 20,689,299 downwards.
ATTGTTTTTTTATTCATATTGGTTGAAAAATGAGATTTTTGATTTTACTAATGTGATGGGCACGTTAGATCCTCAGAAATCACTTGGAAAAGGTCTTAATTTTGGATTTTTTTTAGGTTGACCTTCATGTTACATTTCCCACTCAAAATATCCTTGACTGTCATTAGCTGATGTATTGTTTTGGTAGTAGCTATTTTTGTGGCTCTATCAAGGACATTTCTATCATGTTTATAAATAGACTCGATTTGTGTGCTTATTGACCTCGTATTTCTGAGTGCTTGTAGAATACACTTTGTACGCCTTATCAAGACTTCTTGATATAGTTAGCCGGACCGAGGACAATGGATTAGAAGAGCGTATCGTGTCACTGCATCATTTATCTGCACCCCGTTTACCGAGTAGGAGAACTCGTCATAGCATTCAAGCATGTCAATTGACGAGCATATCATAATGATATATGCCATTCTTTGAAACTATCCGTAAATAGGTAGTGTGATTTGATTATATGACAAATGTTAGTTCAAATGTTGAAGAATGTGTGTGGTAGATTTTCCCCTATTCATAAATATCCCAACTAATCTTTGTTACTAATAGGTTGGTTGTTTCCGGGTTTAGTTTCCCATTTTTGTTGTGTCTCAAGTAGATTGTCTTATAGGTTATTCTATTACAATTTCGCCTTTTTTTTTAATATCAAACTTTTCCTTTGTTCTTGACTTATTTTTTCAACCTAACGAGTGATTGTTATTGAAGTGTTAATCATCCGGACTATCCGATTTGAATAGATAATACTCAGACTAGACGAATCTCTCAATCGTTCATAATTCTTAATAACCATTAGCTTTCATCACAAAATGAAACAATATATGACTTCTCAACAATCTTCAACTGTAACACTGCGCGTGTAATGTGAATATTCCATTGGTTGTGAAGCGTTCAACTTTCAACCGTTAAGCCTCACATTAAAACTCTGCTCTATCGAATTTAGTTTGAACAATCGATGGTGATAGTGTTATTAATTTTAACAATCACGTAACAGACAGACAGATACAACGCAGAACTTCGTACATAAGTACATCAGTTCAGGTTGCCATACCACATCAGCACTGAGACGTAACTGTCAGTTCAAATCCAAGAGTGACAGCGATAGTAGAATTATTAGCAGCAATGGAGAAGATTAGGGAGCGAAGATATGATTCGAAAAGTATAATTCAGTGAGATAAATTTAGAAGGAGAAAGATAGAGATGATGAGGAATTCAGAAGGTTAGAATTTTAGAGAACACAAACAAACAGTGGATGCATCTTTGCCATTGCAAAAGATTCTGAGCCATGTCGTTCAAGGTCTCTAACCATCGGTGACTATCGTCTCGCGGACCCCAACCAGGTAGCCTACATCTACCAACATGACTCAGTCCACTTGTCAGTGACTTCATGGATTTGTGCCATGTTTTGGTCTGGCCACAATTACGTAACAGCACACAAGACCGAATTAGTCACAATCAAATCTTTCCTATTGACTTTAACAGTCAGAGTATAATTCGAAGTTATATACATAAATTTGTTCGTGATACTTATTCAATATGAGAACAACATATACAGGCGAATAATATTGTTTTCAATTCGATCTTCACCAAGCTCTACTCTAATATACATGAATATTTACATGGGCATATGAAAAAGCATTCAACGAATCAAATTGATATTTGAATCAATGATCACGATGAAATAGATTACATAACTACAGATAATAGACATTTTTACGTGTATTAAGTGATGAGAATAGTAAAATTATCATTATAGTCAATAATTCAACATAGGTCAAACTCGAACTAACAGGTATTGAAATAATTATCACAAAAATGCTCTTGAAATTTACATAATAAAAATTGTATAAATAATCACTTAATGAAGAATATAGACGAAAAGAGAAGAACAACAAACAATCACAGGATTTCATATCCAGTCAAAGCATGTCACTCAGTCAGTCAGTCAGATACAACGTAGAACTTCGTACGTAAGTACATCAGTTCATGTCGCTATACCACATCAGCACAGAGATGTAATTGTCAATTCAAATGCAATAGTAGAAGTAATCGGAGAGGTTAAGATTAGAAGATATTATTCAAGAAGTATGATTCAATGAGAAAAGTTTAGAAAGTCAAAAGTAGAGGGGTTCAAGAATTCAGAAGATTAGGATTTGAGAGAACACAAAGCATAAATGCACGAGCAATGCTTCGAAGACACCTATGATCGAAACAAAGCATGTCACTAGTTTTTTTTGAACGCATTAACTAGGGTTATCGGGTCAGATCTCTTTAGCTTCTGTTGTATATAGGAAACGAGGTCAAATATTTAGAAACTAAACCGATATACAACAGATCACTGGAACTGATTTGGCCTTATCATCTACCATATGACCATTTTAAACTAGTTGTACCAAAATAAGACTGGCTATTGTCTTTGTCTGACCTTTCTAAACCAAGTTGAAAGATGTTCAGTGAACCCTAAGCCTTAAATGTTAGTCCTAGTATTATAAACTATTTATCTATAGTTGCTGTTTTATTATTGGCTGAATTAGGCTCAATCCTTATTGACTTGCCCTTATCGTTGAGTTTTGCTTACACTCTAGACTAAATAATTTTTCACTTACAACAAACTCTCTTTGTTACCCGTAGTTATTAGTGGGAGCAGTATTTACCGATAATTTTTTTCGATCTTTCTCCCCTTCCCTCGGCTAAATACTTAACATTTTCTATTTAGCAAATTTTTTAACTCATTGGTTTATCTTCTGGTTCGATGAATATATCATATTTTAATTCATCAATTTCTTTGACATGCATAACAGATTACCTTGAGATGTTTTCGGCTATCGCATGTTTTAGTATATTTTGTATGCGTAAAGCATTGAAATCAAGGACTAGTGTTTCTCTGTGTTTAGGACTCATCAACTAAATGTATCAGTTAAATATACCTTCATTCACTTCAGTTAATACTTTTATTGACACTACTATCAATATGCCTAAGTCCTGATAACTAATCATTAAGTTTGGTTAATAACAGATGATGTAACTATTTGTAACATAAAATATAAATTAAGAAATAAATTTTTTCATAGAATTATACTTTATTCCCTTTAAATTTATAAAATTGAAAAGAAATAACCATAAGAAAATTGGCAAAATGATTATTATCATCATTTTTTTTACGTATAGCAAATTAATTGCTCATTCTGTTATTTTTCCCTTGATCCTTATTTCTCTATAACTGTTTCTACTGTTACTACTACTGCTTCTTTTCATATGTTCTTCATAATTCAACAATTAATCACTGTCAATTGACGACTCTCACTACTAGTATTAGTAGTAGTAGTAGTAGTTGAGTTGGAATTGATGCGAAACTTTCTGTACATACATACATACACACACACACATACGCACTCATCTACACGTCCGCCGATCAGTATTAACGTTTATTATTCGTTTGTCAATGTGTTGTTATTCATCCGTGTGAAGTACAAAATTCAATAATGTATTGTTTGCTACACGCAACATTTATTAATGCTACTCTGTTAGATAGCCGCTGTTACTACTGTCGCTGACATATAAAAATACATAAATATATATATATCTATACCTAAATTTTTTTTTGAAGAAGAAGAAGGGTGTTGGAACATATCAGCTCTGCAAGTCCCAGATCCCTGTGACATCATGGATTGGGGAGTAGTTATGTTTTTTTGTAGTAAACAAGATTTTCTTCATTCTCGGAAAATAAAGAAATATTATAACAGGCATACCATACACCTTGTTATTATTATTATTATTATTTTCACTATGATAATAATAATTATTATTTTATGGTGTTTGGACACGCACTTTTCCGGTTTTTCAATAAAATTTATGACAATTTATTACTTTTATTCAATTTATAAACAACACAAACTTAGATTAGTAATCATAGTTGCTTTCAAGCGTTTATTTGTGTGTTCACTTTTGCGTGTGTGTGTGTGTGTAAGTGTTCGTATGAATTTGAACAACTATGCACTTGCGTCTGAAAGACAAGGTGATTAAACTAACAAAATAGATGAGTTTGACAAGATTTATTCATTCGTAACAGTAGTAGCAGTAGTAGTAGCAGTAATAAAATATAAGTAATGTCACTATCCATACTAAACGCATTCAAAATAACGTGTTCTTTTTATAAACTAGTCTTTCAAGAACTTTACTTCATTTTTTATGTGATAATAGCGTTTTCTTTGAGTGTGTTTGTGTGTGTGTGTGTGTGTGCGTGTTGCTTTTAAATTTCTGTCATTTACCACCGACCATAAAATTGCAACTATGATCCTAATAAGTCAATAAATAGACTTGGATTTAGTATGTTTATTTACTTTCTGGAGATTATTGTTTATTCATCCTGAACCTTGTGTAAGTGTGTGTGTGTACGTTTGTAAGAGAAAGTGATTAAATCAGAGAAATGGAACAAACTTTTAGTTTTACACTTAAAAAGTGATTTATTTTAATAATAATAATAATAATAATATTAATAATAATAATATTAATCATAGCAATAAAATATTGATAATCTTTGGTAAGATGATCTCACCTTCTTGACTTGTGTGTGTGTGTCTATGTGCCTACTTTTTGATTAGCCATACAAAGTCCATTGATTGTGTGCGGCGTTGTTTTCTTTGGAAAAAGATACCATCTATTTTTATAGTAGAGGAAGATATATACAACAGAGATTTATTATATAAGCTAAACTAATATGATATATATATGTAATCTCATATACACTTTCATTGAATACGAAATAAAACAGTTTGTTTCAATTGATAACAGTTCCCTAATATCAGCGGATCGATTGAAGTTAGTTAGAAATGTGAATATGACCGGTTGCTGTGAGCAGACACTTGGTTAAGTAGTAGTCTCAAAATATAGAACAAAATAGCAACTTTCCTGTGCTTTCTGGTTTTTTCCTAGTAATGAAAATTATTTGTTAAAATCAAACACGTAATTGTTTGATCACTGACTAATGATTAATGTCATTATCTGTATAATCGTTAATGCTGACTGAATCTTACTAATCAAGTTGCAACATGACTATTAGTATAAGTAGCTTAACATCGTATACATTATGTTGGTGGCCAGACGTAGTCGAGAGAAAACTCTAGTCGACTTAGATTTGATGCTATTTGACAGTATTATTTTCCTATTCAGGGATTAATCCATTGTGAATCACTCAACCTTACAAGAGGTCAGCCGTGACCCGAATAGCTTGGTGATATAATGTCTTTGTCATTATAGGATTGTGAAAATTGTTGAGTTTCATTGAAATCATGAATCGACCAATGTTAGAATAGTATCAGAAACCCAGTACCTTCGGTTTCGCACGCTAACGCTTAATTTCTAAACCACTGACTATGAAGCTGGAAAAGCAGACTTGGGTCCTACAAGGAATATTAGTTCACGCGAGATTGGATATATTTAATGCTAACGGGTTCCCTTACTGAATATTTTCGGTCACCTAATAAAATCAAATAATCCAAAGAAATTTATCACACCATTGACTTCCAAATTCCATCTTGAGTTGTAAGATCAATGATCAAATCTTCATCATTTTCAGTAAACAGTTTTATACGAAATTTCGTAAAAATAATCATTGATTACGTAGATTTGAATAGTTCCAGTTGCATTTTAAGTAAGTCTTCTAAACTTCAATCGATCATTGAACCAATGTTCTCTAGTGGATTAGATCCCGTATGTTCGGGTTCAAAATCAAAGATGTTACGATAGAGCTACTCAGTCATCCACTGATATCCTATAAAACTGATACGTATTTACAACTGACCGTTCACCGAGTAGTGGTCGATATCATGCATGTTCGGAGTCTAGTATTTCTTGTCAACTACCTCCAACCATTATCTTTCATCTCAACATAACATATGCAATGTTGAGTCACTTGGACTAGTAGCTACATTGCAACTTGGTAGAGGGAGAGAATTCTATCAGCAGCACTAAGAAGCAGTTGATTTACAAGATATTCGTCACTACTCAGTTTTCAATCAATTAAAAATCTTTCAACTGTTCTATTTGTTCAATACAGATCATTTCAATTTTATTACTATGGAGGAATTTACGATGATTGTTACACTTTGTTGGTAACATCACAGACTAATCTTAGTTAAATAACCATTGAAAACCAGCAAGCACTAACACAGTTATTTCATACCAGTATGAGACTCATCAGCATTACATATTGTTAGGTTCGTCACTAAGTATGCTTGAAACTATTACGGGTTCACCTTAATCGATAAAGTAGAACGAGACAATGAATCAGCGTCCAGGTAGGCTATCTTGATCCGTTGACTCGAAACGACTAAAGAGAAGTCTTGATATAGCGTAGAAGGTTTATTCTACAAACACCCAGAAAGCACAATTCAATCAAGCACACAAATCTAGTTTATTTATACATCATGGAAACGTCCTTGGGACAGTCACAAAAATAACATACTAAAATACACAGCATCTATTCACAGCCAAGGATTTTCCTGGTGGGAAATGAAATCTTAAGGTCAACGGATCAGCGCATGAATAAAATCCAAAACAAAGACATTTATCAAGCGAGTTCTGGGGGATCTAACGTCCCCAACACATATCCACAACACTGTCACCGGTTGTCTGACCTAGCATCTTTTATCTTGCTTATAAACACTTAACTTTTCCAGTTGTTTACATATCAAACATCAATTAATCGTGTGTTTTTTTTGTCAACAAATATTTCATTGAATTGGTTTTTAGTTTAAAATGAACAATCATCGAAAAGTTAAACACTAAATAAAACACATAACTAGAATTGAGTTTGATTCTAACAAATCTTATATAGACCGCCATTAGGAACCTGGAGGCACTGGACGGCCATTTCGTCTTGGTACGGGACTCATCAGCAGCACGCATCCACGACTCCTGCTCCTCGCAGAATTCGAACCCGGGACCTTTGGCATTGTAGCCGAACGCCTTACCATCGGACCACTGGGCCGGCATCCGACAGTGTTAATGTCTAACTCTAATTGATCTACGGATTTTGCGCGACCTCACCCATCTGTCTTGGAGTTCAACCCTGTCGGGTGTAGGCAGTAACTACCAAAGACAAATGGGTGAGGTCGCGCAAAATCCCTAGATCAATCAGAGTTAGACATTAACACCGTTGGATGCCAGCCCAGTGGTCCGATGGTTAGGCGTTCGCGCACAATACCGAAGGTCCCCGGTTCGAATCCTGCGGGGTGCAGGAGTCGTGGATGCGCACTGCCACTGATTAGCCCCATTCCAGGACGAAACAGCCTTCGAGTGCTTCCAGGTTTCTTATGGTGGTCTAACAATGATTGTTTGATTGATTGATGATTTCAAATGTGTAAGAAAAACACAAACCCCAAAACTGTGCCCCAAAATCTTATGTAGTGTTGTTACGTCGTCAATTCTCATAGTTTTCCACTATACAATGCATGATTCGATATTTATTTATTTATTTTTACACATTTATTTATTCTACTTGACAAGTTTCATTTTGACATATATTGGTTTTTGTTTATTTAAACACAGATATCTGTCTCATACATCGAAAGTTCGATTTGTGCCAGAAGGTGCATCTTGTGCACCTGATCGTTATTGTTTTCATCAAGAATGTGTACTACCACATGTTGGTTTTCATTCGAATTGTCCAACTGGTCGAATAAATAAACAATTAGAAAATGGACATATGATCTATGAAAATGTGACATGTTCTGATCATGGTGTAAGTGAATATCTATCTATCTATCTATCTATCTATATGTATATATACATTTGGGGGGGGGGACGGGGAGTCAGAGAGGAGGAGGACTATTTTATTGAATGAGTTTTTTTGATTGTTTATACAAGTATACTACATATAAACTTTTCCTATAAATAAATGAATAATTACTTTTTTCATTGATACTGATCTATTTCTGTCTGTCTGTCTGTCTATCTATCACATATGTTTTGTGCCTATTTCAAATTGATCGAAACACAAAAAATGATTTCAATGGTAATTTCAGCATTACATTCTATTCAACTTTTAGAATTATACATTTTTTTCGCAGTCAGTTAAAAAGTGATACAAACTGTGACATATATATATATGGTCGACTTATGACGCAATACTACAATTAGCATCATTACATGAAATGAAATGAACCAAATGAATAGAAAAAACTTTCTAAATAGTAGCATTGATAAGGAAGAAGAAGAAGATTAGACATTGAGAATGTATTTTGATAGAATAGTGATTGATCTAAAAAATGTTAGTGTATTTGTTATAACCTTGAATTTACCCTGATCATCTTTAAGCCGAGGGTAATGTGACAATTTTCCTACCCTTTCTTATTCTTTTCATATTATGTTAATTTTCTCTCTCCTTTATATTTACAATGATCACCTTATATCTAATTGAAATTTTATTTAATTGACCTTTTATTAATCGATTGATCGATTCATGGTTTCAAAAAATGTGTAACTTAACAATCTTCACAACCCCGTAATGCAAATTACCTGTACTCACTAGTGACTAGCTTCGTGAGGAATCTTCTCCAAGTTCTAGTGGGAAGACGTGACCAGTGAAGTTCAACCTGTTCGGGTGTAGACAGTAACTACCGAAGACTGTGTATGAGGTTGCACAACTCCGTGAATTGATCAAGTTAGACATTACCACCCTTAGATACCGGCTCAGTGGTTCGATGGTTAGGTGTTCGCGCACAATACCGAAGGTCCTGGGTTCGAATCCCGCGGGTTGAAGGAGTCGTGGATGAGCACTGCTGAGGAGTCCCATACCAGGACGAAACGGCCGTCCAGTGCTTCCAGGTTTCTAATGATGGTCTAACATTGATCGATTCATGGTTTCAAAAGTGTGTAACTTTTATTAATCTTCATATGAAATGCCATGACGAGTGTACATGTGTGTGACCAGACTGTTCGAGATATGTATAGCGCAAATACATCACATTATTTTTCAGATCAATTACGTCTTCTCACTGTTCTATCAAAATTTATATAAAAGGAACTAATTATTTTAAATTGAGAATGTAGTTGGAAAAGACGAAAAAAGAGGTAAAGTATGCAAGAATGCTAGAACTCAAAGTGTGTGCGCCATCGTAACCGATTCTGAGCTACCGCATCGAACACCACCAACCAACCTGATCACGGTTATTTCGCTGACCTCAACCATGAAATCGGTATCCTATCATCATGATTCAAACCGACAATTAATGATTGGTATGAATTAATATTGTATGTCTTGAATTGTCCATCCCTCACTGTTTTCCAACTAATCAATATGGTTTGTCGAGGTAGATGTTGGTTTAACATAGTTAACTTAACAAATATCTCAATCATGCCAGTTGATAAACGTGTACAACTTCATCTTTATCTAATATCCTAAACCATTCCTAACCACAAAATGGCCAACACTAATTATAGAATATTTAACACTACATATTAGTATATTACACAACTACTATTCATGAGGCTAACCGCAAAATCATACACTACTCACACTCATGAAATATCTCAAATAAATCTTAATAACAAGTTGAAAAGGGAGGCAGTAATTTAATGAAAATCTTAAAGATTTTATCCAATATGTATATCTATCTATCTATCTATCTAATTTGTTTATTACAAAAATAATTATTGTATAGCAAGTTAGAAAAAAAATTATCCAACTGAACACAACATCAAATTTAGACATAAATGAAATAATTTCACTTTTCTTCTAAATTTTTATCTTTCGGTATCTAATGAAACACACACACACACACACACACACAGAGAGATGATTTGTGAATTATTAACAAGAACATACCACAAGTTTTACAATCTTGACAAAGTTGACATTTGAATTGCACATATAGATAGATAGATAGAAGAGAAAGGGGCAGTGTTGTGTTATAGATCTATGTGATATAGAACAGCTTTTTATGTGTTATTTTGTAGTGATTCAAATTAACTAATCATGTAATGTAACTAGTTTTTCAAAGATTAGATACAGTGATTGTGAAATCACTTATCTTAATTGAAAAGTATATTCTTTGAATATGTAGTGTTCCCCTCTCATCAGACTTAACTTTCTATGATTACATTTTGTTGTGTAATATTAGCAAGTTGATGATAATGTCATAAGTGATGACATTTGGGCAAACTATAAGTGATAAAATGTAATCAATTACATTTCCAATCACGATACGAAAAAAAAAATCAATAATTTGTTGGTAACATTCACTTGACCAGTTATATGTTACAATACAGTTCATGTGTTCTGTGTCGAGAATGAAATGCAGTCAATGAGGAAATTCTTTGCAAGAAATTTTAAATTCTCAGTTATATGTGAAGATCTTTTTAAAAGACAAGTAAACAATCATTGTTTTTTGAAAAATCAGAGGTATTTTTAGATTAGATTCGATAGTTGAATGAAAAGTATTCATAAATCCTATCTGTAGAAAACATAACTAGAAATTCTCTTAGTCAGCAGAGTTTAATGATTCATTGAAAATGTTTGAAAGTTGACTAACTTACTACAGAATCCAAAATGTTGTGTTTCATCTTATTTGTAATGGATTACTTGGAATGACCGTTCAACCAAGTGTAGATATTCACATTCAGCTTGGAATCTTCTAAACAACAAATAATCACATTACAGTTTAGAAAAAAATTGATTGTTTTTTAATGATAACAATCATCCATTTATTGATTTATTGATTTTTGTTTGATTATCTTTTTTTTTTATTTCAAGTTGTGTACCAATGCTGGTTTTTGTCTATGTCATCCTAAATGGACTGGTAATGCTTGTGAACTGTCAGTAGTTAGTATGAATACATCCACTATTATTGCTACTACTGCTGCTACTGCTGCAAACAATCGAAATGATATTTTATCAAATTCATCTACCATTTCAATTCATCAACAGCAGCAACAGCAACAGAATCCATTAAGCCCTGAAGTGATTCAATGGATATGGAATTATTTGGAACAAATGCAAAAATCTTATGGAACTACTCGTGATTATCAATTGAAACGTTTTAGTATGTGATTTTTTCTTGGTTTTTTCTGAGATTGAAGTTGTTTACCATAAAAATATGCAGTTAGTAAAATATGTGAGTAGATCAAGAACGAGAGAGAGAAAAAGAGCAAGATAGCGGACCTCGACCGTCTAAGTTTGTTTAGTTATTTCTATTTCAGTCAGTCAGTGGCAACATAGAACTTCGTACGTACGTATATACATCAGTTCAAGTAGCTACAATACATTAGCACAGAGATGCAATTGTCAGTTCAAATCCCATAATGTTACTGGTAGTAGAAGTATTAGCAATATAATGGAGAAGATTAGGATATAAAGATATGATTCGAGAAATATAATCCAGTGAAATAAATTTAATAACAGAACATAAAAAAAAGATCATGAGAGAAGACAAAAATGGATGCATCTGAGCTATGTCATTCAAAGTCTCTAACCATCGGTTACGATCATCTCGCGTGCCTCAACCAGGTAGTCTACACCTACTAACATGGCTTAATCCAGTTGTCATTGACTTCATGGATTTTCGCCATGTTTTTGGTTTGACTACCCTTAGCTTTTTTCCAACTTTTTCTGTTTCCAAGGATTTGTATTTTGTTGGTGTCGATATCTAGGGCTGAAATTGATCATTGTTGGCATGTGTGCATTCTAAGAAAATTGTTCCTATAATTCTATTAAGTCATAAGTTTATCAATAAATTTTGATAGTGACTAGTAACACAATCTAGGCGGTATATTTCTTTCTGTCTATAACTAATCAGATGTATGTACTTGCACCTTAACATTGAATGCTTCAGTGTGGCGACAGACACTTTTATACAAGTTCATGTAGCTAAGTGCCCTTCCTGGATTCCTCTGCTAATCACAAAACTGATCTGTTCGTTCTTTTTTTTTTCTGTCAGAAAACAAAACGTTTTGTTTTACAAATTCTAGATTACTGCTAATTGTTTCAGCTTCAAATTCATGAGAATAAGCATAACTGATTCAAAATAATCTACACATATATTCCATTGTGTCTTTGTGTTTGTTTCTACAGTTTAGTTAGTCAATTAAATGACATCTTTCTGACCTTGACAAGTAAAGTATAAACCAGTTAAGTGATTTATATTATCTGACACGAATCAATATTTACACACTATTAAGATTTTGACTAAAATAAATCAAGCAACCATACTAATTAATATCAGCACACATATTTGTATGGAGATACATGATCGAATGCATAATTATTTGAGAATAGTATGGATATGGTGCCGCGTTAATAGACTAATGAAATCATATTTCCTACATTTGATTAGCCTTGAAATAATCGGCAACTGAAATTATGAGTATTTATCTTTGCAATTTCAAACTAGAAAGTGACAACTGTTCAATCATTCCCTCTCTAGTTGATGATATATATATATATATATATTCGTTTTTATCATAAAACTCAACTTAAAAGCTGTTACTTACTAAGGACAAGGTAAACATGACACTAGTCTCAGTATTCAATGAACAATTAATCTAAATATCTCAATCCGAATAGGTAGTTAACTTAGTGGTAGCATCGCTAACTGTAAAACTGAATGATGTAGATTCGAATTCTACATAAGATATCAGTTCCATGAGGATTACGATCAATCCTTACTTGCGAGTACTATCTGGTACTCGATTTAAGTATATATAATGAACTTCTCAAGAATAACGAAATTAAATTATGCTTTAAGTTTTCTGACTGCAGTATCTCCATCGTTTATTCATTGAGAGTAGTGACGAAAAATTTTAGAAAATGACTTTTCAAAGTTTTATTGACTACCTGTTGTTAACCATTGATCAAGTCAAAATCAACTATACTATTTATGTGAACTAGTTATCGTTGTGTGATAGTGATCGATCATGGTCACTCACTATTTCGAAAGGGAATGAACTGATTTGTTTTTTAAAAAAAAAAGATGTTTATTCCAATTTAGCTTTTAAAAGATAATGCGCTCGTCACGTGATACGAAAGTCTATAGTGCTGGATCCTTAATGGTAAAGTTGTAAGTGGACACTGTTGACGAGTTTCAAACTGGCTCTATAACTTCATAGCATCAGTTCATGCATGATCCAAAATAATCTCAAATTAAATTATCATCATAAACCTTCTTATTTTTACATTCTATGTACTTAAATAATAAATATTTCCAACTGATTACTGGCCCCGTATTCAAAATATATCAAGTTAATAATATCAGATGATGGAAACAAAGTTTCATCCCCCTTCTGCACCCTCATCTCTTAAGAAATTCAATGAATAAGACTTCATAACCCTTATTCATGAAAATTTCACAAATGAATTATGGGATTTATTTTGATAAACAATTTTAGATTGAAAGAAAGGTCATACGTGGCTAGACTATCTATATAAAGTCATTTAAGTTATAATGATCGTTTGTCTGGAGATTTAGTAGAAATTTTTTTTTATCTTTCTGATTGTGTTGTGAGTTCATGTTAGTATTTTTTAAAAAAAATCGATCATTGGAGAAATTATTGACAAGAAACTATATTCCTTGATTATATTTTATACAAATTTTAAATAACTCATCATTAGGAGTTTTTCGGTGTCAAGTTTCATCTGTAGATTGTATTAATCATAGAATCATCTAAATTGATGTATCATTCGAGATCAGAGTGCATTAGACAGCTGTTTTGTCATAGTATGAAACTTTCAAAGACCTTTAGTTATCATGATGTTAAGTGATAGTCACTCAATCCCACTGAATTCCACCAGTCATGACTACTGAGTAGAAGTTCAAAAATATTTTGAACGAATTCAAAACTGAACTGACTATGATTATTTGATAAGAAGGTTTTGTGAAGATTGGCTTCATCCATAGATTGTATTCGTTACAGATATCCTTCCTATTCACCTTATATTAGTGCACACTTATGATATTTCGTTGTATTTATTTGTTAATGTAGTTTTTCAACGTTTTCTGATCAAATGCCTAGAAGTCAATCACCTTTTCTATCTAGTTGTATTGTTCTTACTATATTGATATTCAGTGGTCAAATGATGACGGTAGCTTTAACTGATGATGTATATTTCTTCTCGGTTCCAAATTGTTTGTGATTGATTATTACTTTGGATCAGCAGATTATTGTGCACAATTCTATGTCAGTCAGCCAGTCAGCTACAACGTAGAATTTCGTACGTACAGCAGCTCAAATTTCTATACCACATTAGCACAGAGAGATGGAATTGTCACTTCAAATCCCATAGTAGTAGAAGTATCAGCAGTCATCGGAAATTTTAGGGTTTGACGATATTATTCAAGAAGTAGAATCTAGTGAAATAAACGTGGAAAGATAAAGTTGATGAGGAATTCAGAAGATCAGGGTTTAAGACAACAAAAACAATTAAAACACACGTGCCATTGCAAACAGCTTTGAGCCATGCCATCCAGGGTCTCTAACCATCTGTTACGATTGTCTCACAGACCCCAACCAGGTAGTCTACATCTACTAACACAGCTCAGACCAGTCGCTAATGACTTTATAAATTTGTGTTGGGTTGGTCTGGCTACCTCTAGCTCTCTTCAAGCCCAATCCTACCTCAGACTACATTGCTCGTCGAGGAATTCGGTGGTTGAGTATAGGTTTTATATATCCCAATCACCTCAACTGAGGAAGTTTCACTACCACATCTATTGATCTGCCATTCATTAATAAGACATAGACATTGATTTTTTATATTCGGATGATGTCTTAAGAGTCATTGTAAATAGTTAATTAATATTATTATTATTATTATCAACCTTTTATTCAGTAGAGGATTTTATAAATAAATGACTTCCATATATGTACTTAGTTCAACCATGTTAAATAATTGTAAATTGCACTGGTTTGAACCCATCAGAAATTATACATATCTGTCATTTTTTAAGCAAACTGATATCACCTCTACCCTCAAAGATCTAAACATCTACTTAAGAACCAAGCAATCATCGGATAACTGTTTATGTCATGTCTACTGGTCTTCTTTGATTGATCAGTGATTAAAAGTTTAAGTGTCAGACAAGCGATCGATAGAAATCGGCATTAGTTTATAGTCTGACTATTAACGTTATTGGTGTTTTATACAATCAGAATTATTTAACTGACAGTTAATCAGTTGTTTTTCCTCTCTCTTTCTCTTTCTTTTCATTGTTACATTCAGATTATGACAATAATCATAATAATAATAATGGAAGTTATAAAGCTCCATTGAATACATTATATTTAATTTGTATACTTGGAGTTGTTGTTGGTGGTGTATTTCTATTTTTGGCAATTTTTATGTTTATTTACAGGTTAGTTGATAATTGTTTTACTTTTTTTGTGTATGTACATTTTGAACAACTTTAATCATCAAAGAAAACAGAAATTAGTTGATTTTGTACAAGAAATCGATGTTTCTTATTTCTGATAGTTCTATTAATTGTTATTAATAATTGCAAGAAGTTCGAGATGATCCACTGAGTGATTAACGCGTATAACTTTCAACTATCAAGTAGCATATTCAAGTTCCCTTCTAACTAGTTTATTTTGAACAAGTGACTAGTATCACTAATTAGATACTTGAAGGTAGTTGGCAGGAACTTCTATTCAATATAGATTTCTTACTAACTAAAACATAACAGTAATCTTCAAAAAAAAAACTGATGTTTTCTGGCTAATTCCAATACGCATTATTCAACTTTATAGTCTGAGATGCTGTCACTGAATCATTTGGACTGCCACAGATAGAAATTTCGTTAGTATCAATTGTTGATTAAATGTTTTCAGAAAAGTCTCATTTACGATACAATAAATAGTTTTATGAACAAGTAAATATTAAGTTACATTTTGTCATCCTCACTGAAATAAGTTAATCATCTTCAACGACGAAGTCAACTGATCGCTCAATCTTCTTTCATCAATTTACAATTATGTATAATTAAAATGTGTTAACCAAGGTGTACAATCATTCTAATTCGGTTATCAGCGCAAACTGTGCTATTTTCTGATTGGTTGTTGTTACTTTTAGTTTGTAAATCTTCGTATTTCAAGGTCATGTCTCATGAATATAAACATATCATAGTTTCACCTTGATTTTGTCTTCGTTAAACATCACTTTTTTTAAAAAAATATGATGCTACTTCCTTTGAGGGTTCATCACTAGAAACCAATGTTGCATTGCACAGCAGCATTGAGTTTGTATAAGAATAATCTCGGTGGCTGGCAATTAAGAAAATTTATAATTAGGAGACAGTTGAAAATATTTTTAGCTCAAGTGGATGATAATGATGGAGTCTCATTCTCTAAGCTGGATGTTTTGGTTGTGGAGCTTTTATTGTCCTGCCGAATAACATCATCAGTACAAACTTCAGGTAGAAGTTTATTTCTACGATTATTTTCTACAACAAATAACAATGATCATTTAAAGCAGGCTTGATAACCTGCTTCTCATTTGCCATTTACTTATTTTAACAACTTTCATACGAACTGTGTGTTAGAACTCATTAAAGTGTACAAGATAATTGTATTTAAATATCCTCCATTAGGCCTGAAGGGTCTGGATTCGATTCTCAATGGAGTTGTAGAGTTGCTCACTGCTGAAAAGTTTTTTGGTGAGCAATGTATCACTAGTCTCGTGACGGTCGGTATCCAACGCGTTCCTAGACTTCGTAATATGCTCGTCCAGATAATCGTAACTAAATAAAGACTGACGCTTTTAAATCAGGAAGTGAACACGAAGTGTTGAATACGTTTATTTTGGGACACCACAAATGGACCAGCGGACCACAAGCACACAGAGCAGAGCAAGCACGCTGGTGAGCGAATCGGCGAATGTATTAATAATATAAGAATGTACAGAAATATGCATAGGAAAATGGATGAGTTATCGACATATTTAAGAGATTAATATTAAAGTGAATAGGATGATTATTCATGTAGGCAGTAAGCAACGTTCAGCTCATACAAACTATACAATAATAAAAGACAATGGTACATATAAGTTGTTGCTATACAAATGGCTTGGTTAAATAAGTTAATCGAAAGGCTTAACCAAATCACATATAAACGAACTCAAATGTATGTGAAGGCACTACAGTTTCATGCCACGACGGGACAACTATCTATTTTCCACTAGTTTCCAATGTTGTCTTGTCTGTAATTAGTCTATAATGTACAAAGATGATAGTAATAATAATAATACTTACTAATTTCACACCTAAACATCGACAAATGTATATATATACATAACTTGTCATCATATTATTATCTTTTGATGAGACAATAATCATAAAAATAATTTCCTTAAACATCACTAAACTTTCTAATCGTTTGTTTATTATTTACTTCTCTCTGAAACAAATTTCAACCTTCTTTCTTTTCACTAAAATTAGACGACGAGGTCGATCCAATATTTTTGGCAAAGCTTATTATAACAATAATCATAATAATCATAGAAATTTTAGTGCATTTAGTAGATGTGATCGTCATCGTCGACGTGGTCGTTGTTGTCGAACTAATCAAAGCAATGCTGATCTATTATCACCACGTTCTATGAAACATCATGTTGGTTCATTACGCTTATTTAATACAATTGATTCTAATTCAACAGAATGTCAAGAATTACAAAATTCAATGTATGATCGATCAACTTTCAGTGGTAGTGGCAGTGGGGTTGGCGGTGGTGGAGGTGGAGGTGGAGGTGGAGGTAGTTGTTGTAGTAGCAATCATGATAATAAAACAGGAAATGATCGACATAGTCAACATGAAGACTGTTCACGACGTGTTCATGGTCGTACTGGTAAGAGCCGTAATCGAGATTTAGATTGTCATCATCATTCAGAGTATAATAATGGAAGTAAACATCGACGTAGACAACATTATCGTAGTAGTGGTGGTGGTAGTACTAGTCATGGGATGAAAACTAAAGAAGAATTATCAAGAAAAAAGAAATTTGATCGTAAACATAAATCATCTAGTCGAACTAGTGCACCAGGAAGTAATGATACAAAATTATTAGAATCAATTGAAGGACAACAATATGGGAATAATTTTTCTGATACTGAATTAACTTATAAACATTCGAATATTAATCATAATCATAATCATGATCATGATCATGAAGAATTGAATAATAGTATGGATCGAATAATTAAATTTGGTAGTATGCCGTCATATAAGTAAGTTATAGTGTTTCTGTTATTTTTTTGAAAAATTTATTTGAATGAGCGAACTGCTGTGCAGTACACTCGTCCTTTGATTAGCAAATGGAGATCTCGCTGGCGCCACAGGTGATGCAAGTTGGCAAAAGCCAATCGAGCTTTCTGTATCGGCACTGATGAAACTCCCCCCCAGATAAGTGAAGCAATCAACAAGTTCAACTACTTCATCCCCTATCACTAGTTCAAGTGCCGATGCGACCCAATATTGAAGCAACATTTTGCATTTAGAGAGGGAAAACCGCATCCCGAACACGCTTGCATTGTTGCTTAGGTTAGTCAGAAAACTCTGAAGAGTTCTGGTGAGAAGTTGTGACCGAAGGAGTTCAACCGTGTTGTGAAAATTGTCACAAAATATCGTAAATTGATTGAACTTGCACTTTGTACATCACTGAATTCCATCTTAGTGATCATTTAGAGGTTAAGCATTCGTATGCGAAGCCAGAAGTTCCGGGCTGTATCCAATGCGTCGGAGTCTTGAAAACGCACTGTTAAGTAGCCTCAAACTGGGACTTGTTAGGATGTTGAATACTTATCAAGAATATTGTGACTGTTTAGATAAAGAATTATAATAATAATAACTGTGAAAAACGGTTTTATAACATGACATGGTAAAATGATAGAAAACATAATCTACTGACAGCGTTGAGTTAACTGATCACATATGAAAATAACACCTCGTGTAAATTGCACAAAATTTAGAGTTCAGTGACAGATAACTTATAATCGGTCTTTAAAATCAATAGAAGTTTTTATGATGCAAACAGAAACCCGAATTTAAAGTAATCGTACCTAGGTTCAATTACAAAACATACCTACTTCTAAAATAGATTGGGCATTAAAGTATATGCGAGCACTTTATGAAGCTATATAGTATTCTTCCATTCTAACTCTTATTCTAAATCTCAACTGTAAATTTCTCAAGCTTTTGAATGGAGCGGTGACAAAGTATTCTATCGTAGCTAATGTAATCTCGTGATGAAACTCCTAAGCCTAATTTGTAAATCCAACTCAGAAAACTACAGCTTAACTCCTAAATACCCAATCCAAACTTTTTGGCATCATATCTGGTGTCATTCGGTAATGAAAACTCTGTGAAGTAATAAGCCACACTTCTATTATGTAAACTTATTCTGATTTTCTTTTAATACAATAAATCGTCATGTAAATGTTAATTATTCAAATCAAAGCTACTAGCCCACTGTTATTTTGATTGTATTATACTGTTAATGATTTCATAACTAGGTAGCGTTTCCTGAATGAATGATGATAGGTCGTTCAAGATTGTCAGCATATTATATTACACTTTTATTGATCAAATTTTGAGACTAACATGAAATGTAATCATAGATGGTATAGAAATAAAGCATAATCGGTTGAAAATATAAATGCACTAAAGAAAGAGAGGGATTTTCAGATTAAGGCTGAAGACATCCTCGAATATGTTTCTTATGTGTGTATAACCCTGACTTTTCTAGTTGTATGAAGAAGGCTTTTAAAATGTGAATGGGAACATAGAAGCTCATTGCCTTTGATAAGTTACATTTTGTTGATAAGTATGAACGTTCAGTCTGCTTTGATAGAATGACTTATGTTCCTAAGGCTTTCAATTATCATGATTCCTATGAATCATACAATTCTAATTACTTGAAATTACTTTCAAATCATAAGGATATTTATCAGTGAAAATATATAACCTTGATATTGATTCACCAAAATCATTCTATATACACATTGAATTTCATTTAGTGCTCTTTTTTTATTTTCTTTCTAAATATTGATGTTCACTGATTGTTCAGAGAAGATAAAATAAAACAATTGAAACGAACAGCTGATATACTTCCTTCAAAATCATTAAAAACTGGACATTCATTAAGTACTAGTGAAAATACTGTCTATTTGACAGATTCAACAGATATGACTGTTAGTTTACCAAATTCTAAATCAGATGTTGTACCAATTTGTAGTACACATACACCTTCACTCATTGAACCTCTTGCTGCTGCTGCTACTAACACTACTACTACTTATAGTAATATTAGTAGCAATAAACGTAGTACTCATCAAAAATCAACATTATATGGATCAGTCAGTGTTGCATCACCATCACCACCACCACCAACAACAACAACTACATCAACTGTTATTACATCCTCTTCATCTTCATCCACTGTACCACCGTTATTCCCATTCTGTTCAACTGCATATTCGGAACCAGTTTCATTAATATCACCACCAATAACTTATTTACCAACGGATGATTTAACTATTCAAACTACACTGTCTAATTCAAATCAAAATTCATTATTATTACGTAATGTAACAACAGCTGCATTAGTTGGTGCAGGTCGAGCTGGAGCTAATGCTGCCGCCGCTGCTGCTGCTGCAGCCGCCGCCGCCGCCTCCGCAGCAGCAGCATCAACATCCACTACATCTACTGGATTATCAGATATTTTGTCATCTAATAACAACACTATGTTAATTGACACAGTTTCTCCAATAGATACATCAAACAATACAATGAATGATGTAAGTAAAAGAAATATTACTTTATTTTTTTTTTCTCTAATAGCCAATGATAACTATTCACTGTACTGTATGTAATAGGGCTTATTTTGTAACTATTCTGTTTTATTTCTTATTATTGAAATAGTATATATATATAGTCTGTTCAATAAATCAAATGAACTAAGTTTACTACAAGTTATCTCATAGTTATTATGTAGGCGATAATTTCAATACAATGTTGAAGTTAACTTTTAAATCAATTGTTTAAATTTCATAAAGATTATTACTATTCATAATATCATATAAATTGTAGTTGATGAGACGATGAAAAGTCACTTACTTACCTAGTTACTTACGCCTGTTACTCCCAGCGGAGCATTGGCCCCTGACCAGCATTCTCCACAACTTACTCTGTCCTAGGCCTTTTTTCCTAGTTCTGTCCAACTGTTGTTCATTCTTCTCATGTCTGTCTCTGTTTGTCGGCGTAACGTGTTCCTTGGCCTCGAGGATTCTAGATAGTGGCTTGTCTTGTGATGCAGTTGGGTGCTTTCCTCAATGTTTTTCCTATCCATTTCCAACGCTTCTTCCTGATTAATTTAGGTACATGAAATGATGTTATAATCACGTGATAACTAATGTTTTAAAATGATGATGTAACGGCTAAACTATCACCCACTTCGAAAGTTGGTCAGTTGAAATTCGATTTTGTGGACAAGGTGATATTGAGAGAGGTATGAAGGCGGTCGCCACTCCCCGGTTCTTCACGATGTAAAATAATGCTTCTTCAACGAAGTATCTCTAAAAGAAAATTGGTTGCCTTTAAGCGTAAACGCTGTGCATAACAAACGACTAATTGAGCCTAGTAACAAACGACCTATTTAAAAGTAGTGTGTTTGCTTGTTAATTTAAAAGCTTTTTCATCCACGACAACAATTTATGGGTTCCAACGATGTATTCTATTTTTACGCACACCTTTTTTGTGAAAAAGTAACATAAGTGTAGATTCTGATTATATATAAGCTACACCTCCACTACCGTTTATATCTCAGTCCGAATGGAATTATGACTTCGCCCCTCAGAATTTTGGTTTTTTCTTATCGACCTGTTCGAAATAGAAATGAATGTTCAAACCAATATAGCTATAGTAGATCATCACAATATTGAAGTTTAAACATAACTTCAACGTAGAAGTTACAGTCAGAAATTGGTTAGTAGTGTCACCGGTGTATCTAGCTTGAAATGAAGGATAAACTCAGCTCGGACACAGAAGGCTCGGTTGGCTTTTGCCAACCTGCGTCACCTACGTCGCAGGCGAGATATCCGCTCGCTAGTCAAAGGACGAGTGTACTGTGCAGCAGTTCGCTTCTTCCTACTGTACGGATGCGAAACATGGCCGTAAAAAGTAGAAGACTTTCGTAGGTTACTGATCTTTGATCATCGATGTCTCCGAAGCATTGCTCATGTATCCTGGGACAACCGTTCAAGCAATGCTGTCATTAGGAAACAAGTTCTAGGTAGGGATGGCAAATCAATAGATGAAGTGGTGAAACTTCATCAGTTGAGGTGGTTGGGACATGTGTTACGTATGCCTAACCACCGACTGCCTCGACGAGCTATGTTTTGCAGTGTAGGAGTAGGTTGGAAGAAAGTTAGGGGCGGCCAGACCAAAACATGGCACAAATCCATGAAGTCACTGACAAGTGGACTGAGTCATGTTGGTAGATGTAGACTACCTGGTTGGGGTCCGCGAGACGAAAGTCACCGATGGTTAGAGAGCTTGAACGACATGGCTCAGAATCGTTTGCAATGGTGCAGGTGCGTCCACTGTGTGTTTGTGTTCTCTAAAATTCTAACCTTCTCAGTTCCTCATCATCTCTATCTTTTTCCTTCTAAATTTATCTCACTGAATTATACTTTTCGAATTATATCTTCGCTCCCTAATCTTCTCCATTACTGCTAATACTTCTACTATCGTTACCATTATTGGATTTGAACTGACAGTTGTGTCTCTGTGCTGATGTTGTATGGCAACCTGAACTGATGTACATATGCACGAAGTTCTGCGTTGTATCTGTCTGTCTGTCTGAAATGAAGAATGTAAGCGTGTATTTGACAAATGATTTATTATAGTAAACTACTGCCTCTAACCTGTATAAGGTTATCATATTAAAATTTCAATTCTTCTTCTTCTGCTTCTTCTTCTCAATGTATTATGTGTAATGAAGTTTCACTTTGAATTGACATCATAAACCATCACTATTTATTTCTTTACTTATTCATTCATAGACACAATTTAATATTATGATGGAGAATTCATGGCGTCAACCAGAGAAAGGTATTTTAAAGAATAAAAATGAAGGTGGTAGTTATCATGTGAATAATTCATCATCTGTCAACACTTCAACTAATCGTCGACAGCATAGACGATCTTCATCATCAATCAATCATCAAAAACATCATCATCATCATCATCGTCATCGATCCAATAATAAACATTCAAAATCATCACGTAGTCATCATCATCATCATCGTGCAACGAATACAAATACTACCGCTATCGATAATAACAATGATATTAATATGTTGAACAGAAATGATTCATTCTCTGATTGTTCTTGTCATTTATATGATCATGAGAAAAAATCAAGAAAAAAACATCAAAATCATACTGATCAAGATGATAATGATTTACTTCATCATCATCATCATTCACGTCGTCACCCTCATCATCATAGTCGAAGATTATGTCGAAAATGTCAAAATACTAATAATAATAATAATACAATAACTAGTCGTTCAGCCAGTGTAAATGATGAATGTTTACACTCGGAATTTTGTCCTTCTATGTTAAATGATGTGAATAATAAAAGTCCAAGCGGTAGTTCATCGGTATCATCAAATCATGGTTTAGAATTTTTGGCATCATCCTCCTCCTCATCATCATCATCATCGTCACTCACTGGAACATCGTCATCTGCATCTTCATCACTCACTGATTTAGAGCATCATCATCATCGTTCTTGTCATCGTGATCATCGTGATCATCATCATCATTGTCACAATGATGATGTGGAAGTGGGTAGTTCAAATTCATCATTATCATCATCATCGACTTCATCATCTACTACAAGTACTTGTTCCACTGCATTCGAAGTGAATTTAATCAAAAATACCAATCAACAACCAACACAACACCAACACCAACAAGGATTAATTATTCTGACAGATAAAACAATTGATCAAAATCATTCGAAACTAAAACAATTCGATCTAATCAATGATAAATTGAATCGTTCTAATCAACAATTAAAAAATCATGAACATATTGATTGTTATTTAGAGAATCATTGTCAAACTATTCGACGTGTTAATGGTAATAACAATAATGATAATGTTGGTGAAAATTCTGTCCATAGTGAACAAGAGGTTTGTTTTTAAATTAATCTAACCTGTATACAATAATAATAATAATAATAATAATAATAATAATGTTAGTCAGCTAAAACGTAGAACTTCGTAAGTACGAACATACGTACATCAGTTCAAGTTACCATACTACATTAGCACAAAGAGATGGAATTGTCAATTCAAATCTCATAGTAGTAGATGTAGTAGAAGTATTACTGGTAATGCAGAACATTAGAGTTCGAAGATATTATTCAAGAACTATAATCCAGTGAGATAACTTTAGAAAGAGAAAGATAGAGGTGATGTGGAACTCAGAAAATTAGAATTTGAGGGAAGGCAAACAAGGGATGCATCTGTAACTTTACAAACGATTTTGAGCCAAGGTCACTAACCATCGGTTACAATTGTCCTGACCACCCCAACCAGGTAGTCGACACTTACCAACCAACATGGCTTAGTCCAGTTGTCAGTGACTTCATGGATATTTGTGCCTTTGAAATCCTGATTAATTTGTTTTTGACGATGTTTTGGTTTGTCCACGCTTATCTTTCTTCCAATGTACCCCTACATCACAAAACATTGCTCGTCGAGGTAGTTGGTGGTCAGGTATGCATCATAATAATATTACTAATAGTTGTATTGGATTAATAAACAAACTAAGATTAATTAAAAATGTAATTAACGTGAGTGGTGCTTAACCTATAGACCATTAAGTCCAATATTCAACAGTCTACATCTCAAATTAACTTAGTCTATGATTAACCAGTTCATAGTCGACATGATTAAATTCTCCTCATTGATCATTTATTGCTAGTCACTAGGACTGAGAGCCATTGTCTTTTGAACTTATTCACTGATAAACACATATACTGTCCAGCGCTTTCTAGTTTCCAATGATTATCTCGATCAATTTTGTTTGTGATTTTTGTGTAAACTATGAAATTGCAAAATCTCCACTAACCCTTGTACTATTGTCAACATCATGCAGTCAACTTTGCTCCTCTTCCCCCCCCCCCACTATATTTTTTAGAATTTCACAATCATTTCGATATTAATACTAATGATACAAAGCTTATTTACATAAGTATAGATAACTCCCTAGAAAAAATTCATGAGATATTGCAAAATTATTTACGTAAAATATAAACTTGAAAATTTATTTGTCAGACAATGAAATTAATACCTGACTATGTGTATTACGGTATGATCTTCTTTTGTTGTATAATCCGACAATTCAGTTATGAATGGAAATTTATATTGTGAAGTTACCTTTTATCTTATTGATCAACAATGTATCGATGAAAATAAGAGGAACCTCCCTCCCACACATACACATTAAACGTGTCGAACTGCAAATAGCATTGTATTATTAGTAAAAATTTAAATCACAACTTATGTATAGATAAGGCAATTAAAATCATTGATTATCTATTTTCCCTATGATATAGAATCAACGTAGTTCTCGTCGACACAATCGTAAACATCACCGACGTCATTGTCGTTATCGTAAACATCATCATGGACATCATAAACATCATGATGAATCATTATCGAATCATGAAATTTCTGGAACAATCAATAATCTTACCGGTGAATCATTAGGATCTTCTTCTACTAGTACAACAAATAATTGTAATTCTGGTCTTTCTGAAGCATCTTCATCATCTTCTGGATTGACAACAATTTCTCATCATCATTGTCGACGTTCACGGACACGAAGTATGACGACAGATGAAGATTATACAACATCAGGTTCACGTAGAAGTAGTCCTTTACCACCAGCTCCAACAATATTATGTAATGTAGGCCAACAAACTGATGAATTTAGTTTATTAAAAGTAGCTGGTCTTACAATATCATCTAAAATTGGTAAGCTTACTTACTTACTTACTTACTTACTTACTTACAATTGATTTGACTGTTTGCTTCAATCTCTAACATTTTATGAATATTTATTCAGTGTACTTACATACTTGTAATTTATTCTGTCTTATACATCGGTTGTAAAGTGAACAGTACAGCTGGAAAATAAGTATATATGCATTTATCTAGTAAATAAGTAACACTAATTATTTATTCATTTGTACTGCTAATTTAAATCTACTCATTGATAGTTAAGTTTGCAATTGGTTAGTCGATTTTGACATTTATGCATCTTGTATGGATTGCCTCGATTTAGCCGTTTGGTCAAAAGCATTATAAACAGAGATGGGTAGTGGCTAGCAGTGCAATGCAGGATGCACACGTTTCGTCCTTTTTGGGACTCGTAACAACTTAAAACGATGAAGCATTGAACAATTGTGACAAATCAAGTACCCGGTTCCTCAGCAATACACTTCTATGATTATATCTAAGGAGATTGAACTCAAGACTTTCAAGTTTTATCAGTTCAAGTTGCCACACTACATTATCTTAGAGAGAAAATTATTGATACGAATTCCAGATTGATAGAAACGGTAACAGTATTGGTCCAGCTCGCGACGAGCGCTTAACCTTTACACCATTGATCCGACAAATAAATCACTAAATACTGACTCAATGATCTAAAAGTCAAGCGCTCTTCATGAGATCTAAATATCCTAAGTTTGACCGTCCCATTCGTGTAAAGTCGTGAATTAGCACTGCTTAGGAGCTGTGTACCGGCACGAAACAGTTGTCCAGTACATTGTGGTTTTAAATTGTTATCTAACTAAGATCAGTCCATAATGTAAATTATGAAATTTGACAGTCTCCACAAACCCAATGACTTTCATTACGATTAACTAAATATGTGTACATGTATGAGATTATGCTTTTTCTACTCTTGTTATTTATAATTTTATATTTTAAAGATACTAATTCCGAGTCAACGAATAATAATAATAATATTATTATTACTGATAATGATGAAAATCGTAAATCCTATTTAGATTCTGAAGGTGAATGGGAAGAAGTTGAATGTAATGAATCAGGTTGTGAAGAATGTCAAAATTTAACGAAAACTACAACAACAACAACAACAACAACAACAACAACTACTACTACTACTACTTATAAAAATACTAGTAATCAATCAAAACATGTAACCACTGCATCACCTCCTATCCTTGCTTCACCTTCTTCACATCCAACAATTTTACAAGCTAGAATAAATCAATTAAACTCATCATCAGCATCATCATCATCAGTATTGAATAATTTCAATCCATTAAATAACCAATCACATCATCAACATCAACAACATCCATTGTATAATAATAATAATAATAATAATCAGCTATCCTCAACTCCATTGACTAATTCATCTTCGTCAATGACCAATCATAAACAACAATCGAATTCGAATAATTCATCGTTAGGTTCATCGAAAACATCACGATCTGTTGGTGGATTTAGTAATAGTGCTAGTGGTAGTGGGGGTGGTAGTACTGGCTTAATGAATTTATCATGTCCTCCTCCTCCACCTCATCCATCTTCTGCATTATCGATGATGAACAATATTACCACCACCACCACTACTACTACTGTTACTACTAATTTAAGTAGTGTATTTAGCAATTCACCAAATAATCCAATGGGCGGCGGCATAGTAAACAATTTCAGTAATCGTACAACATCATCATCATCTTGTTCATCTTCAACGAATAACAACAATAGTTGTATGCCACTCCAACAACAACAACAATCACAATCATTGTCAATGAAACATCAACATATTCCTGGCTTAATAATGAATAAAAACACCAATCAAATGAAGCTTAATTCAGGTAAGTCAATTCTATTCCATGGTTGAAATAGTCAATCCACCACATTCAGTTATTCATGATTTATGTATTTTAAAGCTGTTAACTACTTAATTTAGTTGTGTTTGTTTTTATTTCAAACATGATATTTAACCAGAATAAATTTTTTTCAAATTATATACTTACACTCTTATGATAAGATGATGATACAACAAGTGAAATTCCAGAAGAGAACAAGAAATACTGATGAAGTTACATTTTTATATTGATCAGATCTTTGATAAAATGATCCACTAGGTTAAAAAAAAATAAAATTTAAATGTTTTTTTTTCAGGGGCACCGATGATTGACCAAAAGTAGATTGTGAATCATTTTGTGTGTATAGATTTATAGATTTATTTATACTAAATTCTAATGTCATGTAGAGAGAATTATTTGACAATCAATGGAATAGTAGTCAGTCAGTTGCAACGTAGAACTTCGTACGTATGTACATAAGTTCATGTTGCCATACCACATTAGCACAGAGCCGCAAATCTCAAATCAAATCCCATAGTGATAAAGATAGTAGAGGTATAAGTCGTAATGAAGAAGACTTGGGTTTGAAGATATTATTCAAGAAGTAGAATTCAGTGAGATAAGGTTAGAAAGACAAAGGTAGAGGTGCTGACAAATCCAGAAGATTAAGATTTGAGAGAGCTCAACGAATGGATGCACTTGCGCCATTGCAAACGATTTTGAGCCATGTCGTTCAAGGTCTCTAACCATTGGTGACTTTCGTCTCGCGGACCCCAACCACATAGTCTACATCTAAGTGTGAAAAGTTTTAAGGTTTCGTAAGATTCTCTAATTCTAACCCCCTTATTGACTCTCCGCATGTTTCATGATCATCCTCAATTTCCAAAAATGAATAAAACTTCGTACGTACATACATCAGTTCAAGTTGCCATACCACATTAGCACACACTGATTGTATTTCCAATTCAAATCCCATAGTAGTAGAAGTTGTAGCAGTATTAGCGTTGATGAAGAATAAGGTTCAAAGATATTATTCAAGGAGTAGTGAAATAAATTAAGGTGGTGGAAGATGAAGGTTATGAGGAATCCACAAGACTAGAACTTGAGAGAAGAGAAATAATTGATGCATCTGGACCATGGAAAAATGAGTCATGTAATTCAGTGTCTCCAACCATTGGTTGCTATAATCTCGTGGACCCTAACCAGGTGGTCTGCACCTACTAAGATGGCTCAGTCCAGTTTTCAGTGACTTCATGGTCATCAGTCACGGTTTATCACCAGAAATACAAGCGTTGTATCTTGAAGTTAGTCACTAGTAAGTAGTACATGATATTACTAGTGTATCGAACTGTGAAAGAATAATTAGTAAACAGTTAATCTATGTTAATATAGCGAAGAAAATTTCACAAAAAGTATCTAATTACTCATGAGTAGTATAGTTTTTTTTATCTTCAATTTTCTACATAAAAAATTTCTCATTTTTCTAATTTTTTTTTTAAAAATTCTTCTTCTCTTGCTTAACTATACGATTTTATATTTTTTACCCATCTATCAACACATCTAGAAGAATATACTGGTCAACATAGTGAACCAGAAGTTGATGCTCATTTGAATATTGCATCATTTATAAATAATCAAACAAATAATGAACAACAAAATTTATTGAACAAATTACAAACTGATTCTAATCAACAACAACATCAACATCAACATTATAATCCATTTTATGTATCATCAACATCATCTGTCAAACAATCATATACTCAATTATTGGATTCACAGCCTCAATTAAACAATACACATGATCATCATCGTCATCACCAACAACAGCAACAACAACAACTGAATTCATCAATACGAAATAATAATAATAATAATAATAAACCTAATACTTTACCATTATTCACTTCACCAGAGATTATTCATCGAGGTGTTAACAATATGACAAATAATAGATGTGTGTATGATTCAAGTTTTCAAATGATGGATTATCACAATAGCAGTATTAATAATAATAATAATAGTAATATTATACAAGGTGAGTTATTTTTAAACTGATAATTCTAAGTTGTTATCATGATGAAGATGAATTTAACTAATGTATTGTTGTAATTTAGCTCATAAATACTGGACTACTAGTTTTGAACTAAACTTTTTTGTTGATATTCAGAATCTAGATGCACTGAGGGAAATCGTAAGATTGATTATCATCAGAGTTGTTTTTTTTTTTAGTTAGAGGCATGACATTCAGGATAGTTGGCAAACTATGTATTGTAACGCTTGCTTAGATAATTCCCAGCTAATTCTTATTGCTTAGTATTCTGTGACCACAATACCCTGGACAAGTTCCAAAGAATCAAAAACACTGTGGAACAGGAAAAGATTATATTCCAAATAGCAAGGTTAAATGCAAATAAGAAGGCGAAGGCAAAATAGATACAACGTTAGTATCTTTATAGTTCTTTACATGAGAATCTTCTGGATTGTAATTCACGTGATCGACTGGGTTAGATTTAGCCAATCAGCATGCAGCTAATAACACGAGAATTTTCTACCCTGTTCTCCAAGAATCGATCAGGCGCTGATTGGATAGGAAATTAGCCAATCAGCGCGCTTTAATTCCATCTATATCCCACTAACACTATGGATCACCTCAACATAGATATAATCAATCAGCTCATACAGAAGCAGCCAACTAGTCAATCACAAAGTCTAAAGTCAATTGATAAATAGAATAATCAAAAAGCTTTATTCTGCATAAAGTAGACGCTGATAATGTTACTTACTGTTTAAAATAACAATAGAATCTTTGCAACTAAACTATATAGCGCTAAGAATACAATCTAATCAAGTCTAGATGAATTTATTCAGATTTATAAACATGGATTTTTTTGAAAGATTCATTGCATTGCCATGACAATTCAATACAATTAGTTCACTTTGTGAATTTTTAAAATGAGGCAAAAAGAAACATTTGAACAATTTCAGTTTATTGAAATTTCATGAATGTTTTGTAAATGCTTACAGCTTTGATTGTATCAAGAATGATAGTGATTATGATCACAGAATTATTTCTTCCTTTCTCTGTCTATTGATAAGATGTATTGTGTGTAACAAGTTTTAAAAATTGAATGAATGAAATTACTCGGACGAACCCAATGGAATTATCTGAAGTGATTGTAGAAATAAAATGACCGATTAACCATTAGATGACTGGTGCTCAGCAATACATACTCAAGATGTTTAAGTTTCACAACGAATGCCTATCACTCAGTTAGCGTTCAATTAATTTGCGATATTGTTCAACGATCACCCATCATCATTGGTGACAATGGTTTCACCCCCTCCCAAAATATCTGAATTTCAACGGTAACAGACTGTTCACTAAAACCTTAGGAATATCTCAAAATAAGTCATTTATATCAGCGATCAAACTATTATAGTTTAGTTCAATGGATTTTATGGAGGTCGATTTAATTTGTAAGTTTCATTCGTTTGTGCTAGATATATTTGAATTGCACAGTCTTTGAGATCTGTTCATAAAAGGGCAAATGTAGTTACATAAAACCTAATAAACGTAATTAATGAATCTTTAGTAGTCAAATACAACTTATTCTAAATAAGTAGATAGTTGAATGAGATAAACGCACTGTATGACAAAAAGGCGATAATTAAGTTCAAAACTGATTATTAATTGATTAAGTAGTGTTCATTTGTAAACAATATGAAGGTCATAAGTTCAAACCGCTTTTGTGTAGAGTTTTGGGGCAACTATCGATGAAGAATCTTAGAATAAAACAAAACACTTGTCCAATCCTCTGTTTGACTTCTCATTGACTGCCTCGACGAGCTTTGTCTTGTAGTGTAGGAGGAGTAAGTTGGAAGAAACCTAGGGCGGTCAAACCAAAACATGGCAGAAATCCATGAAGTCATTGACGAGTGGACTTAGCCATGTCGGTAATTGTCGAATACCTGGTTGGGGTCCGCGAGATGATAATAATCGATGGTCAGATACCCTCAATGACATGGCTCAAAACCGTTTGCAATGACTTGGGTGCATTTATTCTTTGTGTTCTCTCAAATTTTAATCTTCTGGATTCTTCAACACCTCTAGTTTTGACTTTCTGAACTTTTCTCCCTGAATCATACTTCTTGAATAATATCTTCTCATCCTAACCTCTCCGATTACTTCTAATGCCTTTACTACTGTAGTGAAGAAGAACACAGCTCGCACCACACTCGTCCCCCCTTTTAACAAGCTGTCGTCGTAGTCTTTCTGATTGCCGTACTGTTGTCATCTTTGGTGCTTTTCGCGACTCATACACTTGATAATCTTGAAACCATCTCTGCAGTTGACTAGCATTTACGCGCTTCTGCTTGTCTTCTCTCCGGATCGTGTAAACCGCGCCGCGTCTCTCCGTGATAACCTATGGTCCTTCACACTTTGGGATCAGCAAAATCAATGGTAACTCTTTCTCCCAATCTCCTCCTTTAGATGCTAACCATTCCTTTAACGTCCGGCTGTTTCTTTCTGTAAGCCCGTTTATCTGCGGATGATACGGTGTAGTTCGTATCCTCTTGATGCCAAACTGCTTTAGACGGGCTTTAAACTCGTCACTTTCAAAACAGGGACCCTGGTCAGTTAATATCACCTTCCGTATTCCGTGACACGCTACAATATGCCGGATTACCACTTCGGTCATTGTTCTTACCCGCTGGTCTCCACGGCCAGCACCAGTGGGTCACAATCGACAGACAACCTCACCAACCGGAACCTCTGCGGCGCCTCTTCCCTGTCCACTGGGCCGACGAACTCCGTCACTATTCGCTCCGTGACCGTCTCCCACACCGTCCAAGCTTTCGTATACAGCCTTTGCCTCACCTCCCCGCAGCGTCTCCAGCACCACCAGCTCCGCCCCGGGCCCCTTCACACCCGCCAGCCGCACCACGGCCTCAAACTCCTCCAAGAAGCTCCGCAAATCTCCGTCCTCAAACTCCTTCGGCCACGGGAGCTCCTTCCTTCGTGCAGGCAGCGACACCAAATGTAGTGAAGGAGAACACAGGTAAGGGCAACCGAATTGTATTTAACGAAAATTACGGAGTTACTCAGTAAAATAGGAAAACCATATCGCGACCGTTAATTTGCAAATCTTCAATCCATCATCAATCGATTGTCTGACATTTCACTATTCATGCGTTTCATACAAATTCCATTGTGTTCCGACTTTTCCTTTCTTGATCTTCTCCCATCTTCTGCTGCCAGACATTACGTTTACACTCGCGTCATATACTACTTATAAGTAGTGCGCACCACACTACCTCTTCAACTACTGGATTTGAATTGACAATTATATCTCTGTGCTGATGTGGTATGGCAACATGAACTGATGTACTTACGTACGAAGTTCTTCGTCGCATCTGACTGACTGACTTTACTTCTTATTAATTCATTAGCTAAAATCACAGGTTTTAACACTTTAAAAATACTTGAATCAGTTGAGACAATTGGTTGAAAGTTGAATACATGGATTTTATGTTTCATAAATGAATTACAAATCATATTACTGATTATTAATGATATTACTGATTGATTGATACATTAGGTAATTTGGAATCATACTATCAACATCCATATGAAGATGTTGCTACAGATGATTATGCTGAAACGACTAGTCAATTAAATTGTATACCACCGCAACTACAACAACAACATCAAAATTTCAATCAATCATTGTTGTTACCTACACTCCAGCATCAACAACAACAACAATATCAATCACATGTGTCACCAACTGAACCACCACCACCACCACCACTACCATCACTGTCAACATTATCACCTACACAACAACAACAACAACCACATATCTATCATCAACATGGTGTTGGTATGGTATTATTACCGCCAACCTCTACTAGTTCATTATTATCCAATGAATTGGATTATATGAAAACTTCAGGAGCAGCAACAGCAGTAGATGAAGATAAATTAAGTTTAGATGAAGGCAATGAAATGATACATTTCACTAATTCACATATAAATAATGATAATTCAATTAATACTATTACTACTACGACTACTCATTTGAATAGTAATACATTTAATCCATATACTGTTGCTTTTATCAATAATAATAATAATAATAATATCAATCCATCCAATTATATTCAATCAAATCTATCCCATTTGAATCCATCATATCCTATGTGGAAAGATACGAATGATTCAATTCATCATCATCATAATAATAATCAATATAGAATAAATGATAATTTAGGATTAATAATTTATCCTAACAATCAAATGGTATGTTTTTTTTGGTGTTTTTATTAATGTTTAGTGTTGTTGTTGTTGTTGTCAGAACTTATGAATGATTGTGTTATCCAAGGTGTTGATTATCATAGATGTTTGTCATATGTTCTTCTTTTCCCTGGTAATAATCACAATCACAAAATGTTGCTTCTCAAAATTGTGTCTGCATTAATCAACGTCTAAACTCTTCTAATGATGAGAGGGGGAGAAGGTGAAGAAGCAGTTGAACTTGTCAACCCCACTTCACTTATCTTAGAAATTTCATCAATCCTGCTGATAGGGTTTGATGCTTTGTGACACTTTGACATGGATCTAGAAAGTTTATTTAGCGTTTGCCAACTTATATTATTAATGGTGTAGAAAAGATGTTCGTCTGCTAATCGCAGAATAAATTTACTGAGCAGCATTTTGTTCTGTTCTGTTCTACTTTATAACTGTTAAACGTGACCTTTCAATAATAGAGAATATTCATAGGTTGCAATTATTGGTGCATAAGTGCCTTCGACGGGTTACTAGCTTATGTTGGGATCATTGAGTGAATAATGTTGAGGTTCAGGCATATGATACTATGTAAGTTGATCAATGGGGTTGCGGATCTCCATCATATCAATGTGTTACGTGTGACTAACAACTGCCTACTCTAAAGGGTCATGTTAATTGGTGTAGGAGTAGGTTGAACGAACACTATGAGCAAGTAGAACTTGACATGCGTTTAATCTATGAAATTATGTGCCACTGATTTAAACCACATTGGTAGGTGCAAACTACCTAGTTTGGGTCAGGTCGACTAACCGTAATTAATGATTGATAATGTTGGGTCACTCGGGTTTAATTTCATGCTACATAAATGAAAATAACACGTCATTCCTCGATGATGAAATAAATCAGGGGATCGGGGTTAAGGTTTTCATCACACACTAACATCAGCTGTACTGCAAGAATGTGTTACTGTGACCACCATAACAGACGAGTGGATTTTACGGAAAAATAGAAGAATCCCTTAAATCTTAAGTCGTTCAACGAGTTGCTCGCATTTACCCTTCTAGTTTAACTTTACCATTCCCCCTTCTTCTTAAATTGATATTCTAAGTGTTCACTTTTTCTCATTATCATCGCTAATGTAATTACTTTAATTCTTTTTGTTATTCTAATTGTCGTGCTAAGATCCTGCTACGGATCGCTTAGATTGTTGTTACATAAGATATCGAATTGTTAAGAGATTTTTTTTGAGAAATATCACCATAACTAATTTCTAATTCTTATTTTTTTTTCCTACTTTTAACTTTGAATTAGAATGATACCAACAATGGTGTTGTTGGTATTACAGATTCCGATCGAGGTACACATCCATTATTAACAGCTGATATCGATGATGTTGTAGGCAGTGATTTTAGTCTATCATCCACTTTTCGTCATATGAATGATATTTGTCAGCCTTCTTATCATCATTCATCATCATTATCTAATCGAATGCCCAATCATAAAATTGATGATAATAACGGTAATAATAATAATAATAATGATCTCATAATGAATAAACTTTTACAACATAATAACTATCAAACAATAATAGAACAGCAACAACAACAATTTACCGAACATCATAATTCCAATGATCATGTCAGTATGATGGATATTCGTAGTAATGATGGAACATGTGATGAATCGGATGCTAGTTCATTACCGGAACAAGGCTGTGATTTAATGCATTTAGCTCAATTACGTATATCAGCTAGACCAAATCCATTATTAAATGATTTAGCTAAACAACAGGTAATTTGTTTGTTTTAAATTGTTGTTTGAGTCTAGTTTAACTGATTGAAAATGTATACATATGTCTGAGTTGTGAGGAAGAGGGGGAAGAGTTATCTCAAAATAGCCGTGTAATTTAGCAAAATTTATGATTATGGATTGATTCTAGTTAGACAACTATTGAAGACTACGAAGCATTGAGTAGCAGCTGTCTTGGTCTAAAATATGGGGCTACTCAAAAATTTGTATCCACGACCTCACCAAGGATCGAATCCAGGACAGTCAGGTTTCGTAGGGTTCTTGACTTTTAGACCATTAGATTGTAACTCACTGAGAGGTCAAGTGCCTACCATGATATTTGATGGTAGTTCTTGGTTCGATTCTCGATAGGATCGTGGATGCACATAATCATTTCGACGTAATAAGTAATATTTATGGTTAGCTGTTTGAAAGTAGTCGACAAGAACACCTCAGTTCTACAGATCTCCCACAGCTTGAACAGCTCAGTGATAGCATCTTAAACTGTGAAGGCTAGCGACTGGAGTCTGAGTCGACCAGGCAATATCAGTCAAGTCGGGATTATAAATACACAGAGATTCCCGTCGACTACGTCCAACCACACAATACATGTGATTTGGGAGTCATTTCGATTAAAGATTGACCATATCGCAACCTGGCTGGAGGAATTCGATTGACACTGACCTGAACTAGGCAAATATTATATTTATCACTAAAAACTTAGTGATCCATTAATTATAATGAGTATTATTCATCTTTTTTCATATATTCGTTTTGTTTTTAAACAGATCCAAAGAAGCAATAAGTAGGATGATTAGTGATCTCCGCTCACATGTGCATGTATGCGACTTCATTGTAATTCAGTTTACAACAAAGAAAAAACAAACAATGGCGACTACTACTAATACTCTAACATCACTCACTGATTGTTTCTCAAATATGAAACCATGATCTTTCTTAAACTTTCTCAAACTAGAAGCTAAATAATAATAATGAATGCTCATTCTACTTTCATACACCAACTTGTGCATTATCTATCTATCTATATATATATATACAATCTCTCTCTCTCTCTCCCTCTCTAAGAAACAACACAACGTTAAACAATTGTAATTCTCCAAAGTTGATCTTTGTTTGTTTTTTTTCTACATAACATATACCATTTTCTTTTTTTTTATAATGTGATGTTATTATTGTTGATCAACTTTTAATTGCTTTTTTCCCTTCCCCATATGCCTTACAACATTTTATCATTGTTCAATATGCACATACATATACATACTCACGCAAATACCCGAGAAAATTATATATATATAGGGATTTATTAATTTCTTATATCTATTTCAATTTTGTACAGTCTTTTTTTTTATAGGTGATTTTTCTTTTTTTTTATACGTGAAAAATTGTTTCTTTTAAGTCCTTTATATTATTTTCAATCATATATATACATAGATATATATATTTCTTCTGCTGACACACTCATACATACACACATACATATATACGTATATAATCTAATTAACTCATTGTCAAATAATAATAATAATAATAGACAATAATTTGATTAGCCTTAATTGTCATCTTTTTTTCTAATGTCGAAAATTCTTTTCGTCACTTTTTTTATCATCTAGTCTAATAATACTTTTCGTCACCTTTTAATTCATTTCATTTGAAAGTGGAGAAAAGAAGACTTTGATTCATTTGACTAGCGGATAATAAACAACAAGACACCACAAGAACAATGTGTGTGTGTGTGTGTACGTGCACACACTGAAACCAGAAGAGAAAAAAAAAACAGAATACGATGATGGAGATACTGTTTTTTGTTTCTTAACCATTCGCTTTTATTATTTTTGTGATTGTCTGTATTGTTATTACAATAGTTAGTAGGTAGTTTAAGTTGTTTTAAACAAAATCACACATTATAATTGGACATTGAACATTGAGTAGTCATCGTCGTAGGCAGGATAAGCTTGATCAATGTCCTATTTATTATGATTGTACCTTTTAAATTTCTTCCAATGTTCATAAAATCTCTAATCATAATTAGTATCTCTTTGCCTAATAATTTTAATATATCACTGTTAGGATAATCATTTCAATGAAAAAAAAATTTCGTATTTATTAATCAATGAGAACTTTTAAAATTTTCTAATTATAAATAGAAAATACTAATGTGAATATAATCCCATTAATTATTATTATTATTACTTGAATGCATTTAAACTATGCGCATACATACACTCGGTGTGTTTCTGTTCGTCTTCTTGATTTTATTACAGTTTCTCTTTTTGTTTTAATGCCTGCAAATTGTTCGTATCTTTTTTTTTCATGACCGATTTTTGTTTATATGTTCTACAAATTATTAAAAACATTTTATTATCATTATTATTATGATACATGATTGTTTTGCTACCTTTTTTTTACATTTTCATTTTTTTTTTTATTTATTGATAATAATGATTAATTTTGTTAGTTTGATAAAAAATTTGTATGAATGAATAGGTGTTAATGAAAAGAGAATTTCTTTCAAATGTAAACATTTCTCTTTACTTTTTGTATGATTATTTGAGAGAGGTGTATACCTTTTGTAATATATATACATATATTATTTCAATTGTTCTTGCTTACAACAGTTGTATAATTTGAAAATATACAAAAGAAGACAATATGCATATTAATTAGCTTGTTCAATTGATAAGATATTTTTTTTTGTAAGAACCCAACTATTGGTTATTCTACCTGTAAATTGTAAAAAAAGAAACACAGTATATATATAAATTCGATATTATTCATCCTGTCGACTTAAATGAATTTTCCCGAAGTTCTCAGATTGTTTCTAGCTAAATAATTAGTGTTAAAACATGAGATTAAAAGTTAAGATTATGATGTAAAAATACTTTATAGCCATATTGGTTGAAAGTTTCCGGTTAAGATTTATGAACAGGGTTTATCTACATATACAAACAGTTGAGTTTTTTGTGTGGTCTAATACCATCAATCTGACAAAATACGTAATTTTGCGTTTACGACACCTTACGGAAAGTAAATGCACCGCCTATCTTGCATGAAATAAAATGATTCATCGTTTTCGACTGTCAGCCTTTGAATACAACATCATGGGTGATTAGCAAAATTAGACATTATTGGCTTCGATTTAGGTACACCTTATACAGGAGGGATTGCTAAATGAACAGTGTTGATCAGTAGATGAAATACATTGACACGATATGACTGAGTGATCCCTGCTCATTATTAGTGCAAACTCCCGAATGATCTAATACCATAAGATAAGGTCATTAGCCAGAAAAATAAGTTCTTATCCAATAAAATAGCCTGCTTATATACACAATATAAATGTGAGAATTCTCACGGTTAGAACCACAAACTGAGTTTAGCTAGAAAACCATTGAAAACCTAGGAGCACTGGATGGCCATCTCGTCCTAAAATTTTAGTGAGAAGCCTGAGTCGAGCGTGAGACTGGTTATCCGCCAGAAATAATGGATGGCTTCGGAAGATCATCGAATGACTGAAGTTGACATATTAACAATGCCAGATTCCGATTCAGTGGTGTAGAGGTCAAACGTTCGTGCGCGACACTATGGATGCGAACTATTGAGGATTCCTACAATAAAACGGAACAGCCAGACAGTACCTCCAGGTTTCCAGTGGTGAACGACTGGAGGAAATCATTTATTCTAGATTTCTCACACCAATGAATTAAGATCAGAGTAGTGTTACGCGTAATTCTTTCCTATCACTTCGACTAATTCTTGCTTATTATAACTTTTCTTATATACAAACCTATCTAGTTCATTATCAAGTTACATTTCCTTAAATAATAACTGTTTTAAACAATTGTAACATTTAAATTTTATGAGGAAACTTTTATCTACTTCAAGTGTATAACTATTATTCCTTTTTTTTGAATAATCTTTTAATATGCCAAAATAAAATAGTTCAATTAGATCAAATATATATACCATATGATAGTTTTTTTTTCAAATGCCATCTTACCTCTCTCAATAAAATTATATAATATTGTAATTAAAATGACTTGGAATGTTTCTCGACATCGCTAGTTGCCAGTGTATGCAATAGGTTCAAAACTCTGCCTATTTTTGCTAGTTCTGCTTAATTAAACTAAGAGTTATATATGTTCATTGCCACATAAACCTCTACACTTAGTTATGTAATCGCGAGCAGAATCAAATCTACTGCCTTGTATCATTTCTGAAGTTAACTAAGTTAATATTGACCATAACATTTCTACGGATAACTTCACAGACCATAAAAACCTCGCAAGTAAAAAAGACAATTGTTTATTATTACTTAACACATGAATAATTGTTTAGTCTATTATCTCCAATAAATAAAAATTAATCTAGAAAAAAATATATATACATAAAAATGATTTATTCCATTACAAAAGTTTCATGATTCATAATCTTGTGTTATTAGTAATCTTACAAAAAAAGAAAAAAATTGATAAAGGACAATGATTATAAATTATTTCTTGTCTGATTTTAATTCAGATTGACTTTTACGCAGCTTTAAAAGTTTTTCTGAAAATTAAAAAAAAGATTACTTATTTACTTAAACAATCCTATTAGTACCTTCACATTGGATTAAAGCATTTGTACGAGAAACAGGAAAAAAGATATTACCACCAAAACGTTCATAGATAGGCTATAAAATAATAAGTGGTTGAAACAGCAAAATCAATTGATTAACCCACTTGTGAGGATACTGTCTGTTTTAATTCATTTTGAACAGTTTCTTGTATAGCAATCTATTGGAAAACTATCATCAACATCATCATTAGATGAAACGTACTTGTTCATTTAACGTTAACATGATTTGATGATCATTTATTTGGTAGAAATCTAGTAAATAATAGAAAATAGTAAGCTGGTTAGCAGGTAAATATTGTTTTAATAAACGTAATGTGAAAAATAAATAAATCTTATTTTGAGTTTTGATACTTTTTATGACAGAGAGGATAGTAATTGATAAGGGTCTAAAAAAAGAGCTCCACAGCTTGATATGGTCTACTACCGAGTAAGCTATTGCACGGTGCTCAGGTGTATCAATGATTGCACAACTTTTACTAACCCTAGAAAGTTAATATGTTGTTTAATAACACCACAGGATCTGCTGATCATTGGCATCTAGGAATCTAGATTTTTTAGTAGGAAAAATGGGTCATTTATCTATAAAACTCATAGAAACAAGTTACAAACTCTATGGTGCAAAATAACCTACATGCTGGCAAGAATGAGTTTACTGTAAATTAGTCTATGATACAAACTGTGTTGGACTTTTG
Organism: Schistosoma turkestanicum; assembly: GCA_944470395.2. NCBI lineage: Eukaryota > Metazoa > Platyhelminthes > Trematoda > Strigeidida > Schistosomatidae > Schistosoma > Schistosoma turkestanicum. The sequence goes on along the minus strand of OX103977.1, from coordinate 20,647,940 downwards.
ATCAAGAACATATGGTTATATACGTATATATTTAAACTGATATCTGGTCAAAATAATCAGAATGATAGCGGGGTATAAACTGGATTAAAACGCATACTGGAGCACACTGACTAGTCTATTCTTAGCCAATCAGCGCTAAAGGATAATTTGAGAAAAACTAAGCGTATCCTTGTGTCAATTATGCATCTATTAACGTTTTCCTTACCGTAATTAACTTCCACTCAACTCAATTTATTTGAAGTGCATTCATGCATTCCACAAGATCATGTTCTGATTGTCGAACGTAATCGAGGGAGATGAAGTATCCGACGAATATTACACAATAAGGACAAGTGAATTGGATAATAAGAGACAACACATACTATAGTTTCATTTTGCCAGTGACAGCTAACTGATAGAAATGTTATTTTTGTCTAAGTTTGAAGTTTCAAAAGTTGCTTAGTTCCTATACAATTTTTTTACAGAATCGTTAGTCACACACCATAAACAAATATCTAGTTTTGTATAATTTAAACCAACACGGATCAGTCTAAATGAGCAGAGATCTCATTAAGACCAGCCTACTTTAGTAGTTGTGAAGTTGTTGAAATCTAGACCACTAAGAGGTGACAGTATGGTTACATACTAAAAGTCTTAAATTTCTATTTAGAATTTGAAATTAAGGATGATTAAACAAACTAAGAAAGTAGGATTTCCGGTTCAAATTCACCTACATAAAACTTAGTACAACTAGATCCAGGTAGTATGTATATGAAAGAATGATAGTACGTAGCCATAGGATTTCTTTTGTTAACGTAAACCTAAATATCCAATCTCCAAACCAAAAAGACGGTTAATAAAAAGATCTCTCTCAAGACAAGACTATAATCTGACGTCCGTGTCTAAAGAGTCTCAACTTCAAAGTGGTTAAAAACGTAGGATGAAAACTAAAGCTTGTGTTGGTTCTCTTATCATCAGCCTGAAAAATTACTCAATCATTATCTAACGTTTTTAAGCTAGAAAAATATTAGAACACTGTCAAGGAATGTCTTAAATCAAGTCTCTAAATGTCGAACCCTTAATCCCTACTCATATTAAAGGATTTCGATGGTAGAATTAACTAGGACTCCGCGCTACTAATCCCGAAAAAAGGGTGGGAATACTTCACTACCCATTTACTTAAGTTGGAGGAATACGTGTGAATATTGTTCTAGGAGCACGTTGATTAAAAATAATTGGAAAGAACCTAGTGAAATATACATTTCAAGGTAGGAAAATAATTGTTCAATAAAATCTTGAAAATACTGAACAACGTTTGTCAGTGGAAATTCATAAAATTTTCTGAAAGTTAAGGGCATTTTAATACTAAAACTTGCTCAAACGGTCAAGGAAGACGAGAGAAATTCAGGTTGAATACATAGTTGTTTACAAACCGAAATTCAAAGTCTGAGAGTAATATGTAATGCCTATTGTATGTGAGCCTATTAGCTGTATAAATGTAGACATGTCTCCGAAAACAGCTCTTATTTTCAAAATTGATATCAGCCCTCATAAGTAAGGAGATGAAACGACCTATACTAATCCTTCTAATTCCCGATACTGTAATGATTAGATCTCGCTTTAAATGTACTAACAGAAGATGGTACTATAAAGCGTTTTCGCAGAGAATTCCAGAATCCACTACTCAATGTGAGAAACGGAACTCCGGATGTAAACAGTATGATCTTAGTTTCTTGAGCCTTTTAGAATGTCTTCTCAGATGATCTGTCCTATATAGGAAAGAAAGACATTGATTCAGAAACGATCGTTAAGTATACAGTAAGTTAGTATTAAATCACCTCTTAAACCGGAGGAAGAATAATGGAAATAGGTTGAGGTGTCTCAGTCTGTCTCCATAAGGTAGGTCAATGAGAACATTCACTATTTCGGTACCACTCTGTTAAACGTACCCTAACACATCCGCCTCAAATTTGAAGCATAAAAACTCACTACTTGAATCCCATATTCAAAATCCTACATTCCATGCGTTGGGTTTATTACCCTAAACAATTCTACATCTAAGTAAAGAACTAAATTACGAACAGTCCACAAAGACTCTAAAGCCTTTCACAAAGGCAGCCTATAGTTACTCGTAGTTCTAAGGTCGTTGCTAATTATGATTTGTAGATATTTAGAATCTCATTATTTTTAGTAATACTATTTCACTGATTGTGCAGCCGTATAAATTGCTGCAACTATTTATTTCCATCAATGGAATGTTGCTCGAATCAATTTCAGATGACCAATTATTTATTCACTCAACCAGTGAATTAAAATCTGCCTACAATATTATCCCATCAGATATGGTTTACTTAGAAATGTAATGACAGCACAATGACCAGTTATTACTTGGCAGCTTCACGTTTAATATAATGGAGTTGTTCAATACATTACGTATCCTCGTATTATACACAGCAATTAGTTGTTGACGGAGTTTATACTACCACCGAAGTGAATTCCGAAACGATACATTACACCGAGACTAGACCACGTTAATCTAGATACACGATTCACGACCAAAACAGAGAACCAGAGTAAGCAATAGACAATATTTTGTTCCACAACAGAACTGCCGTCAAACTCAGAGAGTTCGGTGTATAAGACAATGAGAAGAAAATAAGTCACAAATTTAATAATCATTAGACTAATTCCTATTTGTTCACACCCGTTGACCAACCACATTCTCCTTTCAATGCTACACATGATTATCTAATCGTCTAAACCTATTTCTTCATTCATTAAATGTCTTTTATAAATGTGAATTTAGATTGTTTTCTCCACACTCATGACCACCTAAGTAGTATATAACGATTTAATTTAGAGTCCGTGTCTAAAACATATACTGTTAGGAATCTTTCACCTAACGCAGTTGATTTGAACATACCGAAGCTGCCACCTTTGGGACAACAATGATCAATTCCAGTTAAATTTTGGAACGGCCCTTGGGAAAATTTCGGCTTATCTAACAAATCCAAAATTTACTCAGGCTTATAAATAGATAATACACAAGACTGGAGGACACAAATATTGTATGCAAGTAACTAAAATGACATGAGCTATCGTAAGAGTTGTACATTCATTTAGATTAAATAACCTACTGTAGTGTCAACTATAGTTTGTTTTGCAAGGTGGAAATTATAGTCGTTGGGATGTGCTGCTGCAACCAATGAACCGACACTGAAACAGAAGCACGTTAACGAACTACGCTGTTGACGACCTTGGAAAATGTTCCAACATCAATCATTAACCTTCGGTTCAATTTCCAATATCTTTTTCACAAGCTAGTGTAAACCAATTTGATTTCTTCGCGCTCGATAGGAGATCAAGCGACCTTCAGTAATCATTACAACTCGTAGAATTCAAGCAAATCTTGAAAGTTCAAGCTTAATATCGCATTCGACCATCATACTTATTGTCATTTTAAAGCTCGCCGTTCATTTATGGCCACGTATGGGAAATAGTTCCAAAGTTCCTAATTTCAAAATGAGATTAATCACAACACATGATAAGAAAATCATGGCGAGACAAAGAATCCTTAGTCTGATGTCTTAAAGATACAATAAAATGGCTATTATTGTATACGTAATTCTCCATGCTACAAATATATTGATGTAAAAGGAAAATTGTGCTTCAGATAATAACTTCTGAAAAATAATTAAAAAAGAATAAATGGTTTTCTAAATTTGATAAATTTTTTAGTGGCGAAATATTAATGTAAGTGCGATTTTTTAGAACAAATATTCAAGTCTCGGAAGGGCAACGGCAAAATTTGCAAGAAACATGCCAGAGAAGACAGCATGGTAATGTGAAAGCTGCTTGTCTTAACAGACACACTTCCCTAAGACAAACTCACTCATTTATGGTCAAGAAACATAAACCCCCATTAACTAGCGAATCAACCAGGATTGGTAAAGCTGGATGTCTAGGCTGTTAGTGCTGGAAAAAACTGAAGACATGAAGCCCCAACTTTAGGGAAAAGACGGAAAGAAATCAGTGGACTTATGAGAGCGAATAATGAATATTAAAGTCCTTCAAGTGCCCCACCAACTTGAAGGACTATCACATCAACCACATAGACGGGTGGCTTAGTAGGTGATAGAGGTAAATAACAAAACTCAAAAAAATTGACTCCGTCACTTGCGGTTATACTCGCTGAGCTACAAAACACTAAGAGGTGGTCTGATAATGGCATACAACACAGTACACCGAATCATCTTATTGCGGACATCCTATCACAATATCAACATCAAGCTCCTTCGAAATACTACTCGAGGAAAATCTAAGTCAGAGAAAAAAAATAGTTGTACGCTATGACTATTTCTCACTATGAGTTGTCCCTACTGGGAATGCATCACCAGCGGAAGTGACCGCAGTTCTCTCAGTGGACTGCTGTGAGAGAAGACTAGACAAACGAGCGCTTGTAGGGACGGTCGAAATAATTGTAATTTCTCATAATTTCATTCAAGGTAAACAAACACTTTTATCATGAATCGATCAATGTTAGACCACACATACTAGGACGAGATGATCTTCCATCGCTATAAAGTTGTTAAAGATGGTCTTATTATCATTTCTGTTTCATCCTTTAACTTTGCATTTCGGTCCGCTTGAACTATCTGCAAAACCAAATAACTGACCTAGTGACTTTGCTCTTGGAACATTCGTCATTTCTTTAGCATTCAATATTTCTCTTTATGAATTTCTGCGCTGAAGCTGACAGACCTCCAGCCTCGTAAAGTGACAGTTGCCGGTATACAGAAACCCCAATGTCCTTAGGCAAACGAACTCACTCCAATCGCAAGATATACAAACTCGTAACTACCAAACTGATTAAGTAGCTAGGCTAACATCAAAGCGACAAGAAGTGAGCACAAATTAATCAGTCTAATTGTACCAGCTGGTAAAAAAGGTATTGGATATTGCAACTATCCGAGTGCAGTCTTCGACTCTGATGTGACCTCATTATCCTCTCAGCGTCGCTACCGGATTAGGATATTTAAACATTCCTGAGGATACAAACCTTACGGTCTGTCATTGGTAAGCAATCAAAATAACAAATCATCCAGGCGTAATTAAATCATGGTGGAACCAGCAGCTTCGGGAAACTTTGCTGTATCCACGCGAAGTTGCTCACTAGGACGGTCAAAGGTAGAGTTGCAATTATGAGCGTTTTCCAGGTCTTATCCTTGCGGACTGCATATTATATTATTTCCTGTTGAAACTTATATGTCCCGTATTTTCCTCTTCAAACTACCTCGCAGTTTACCTTTGAATAACATGTACAGTAATACCGTTGCCATCAGTCCACACACTAAAGCAACTAGGAAAACTAGTACAGATATGAATTCTGGGGTTAGTAGGGAGTCCAAGACACCAGGATTGTGAAACAACTCGGGGCATCACTTAGAAGTGAACCTCAGAGGAATATGTATAACTCTGATCAGTCTGTCCAAAAAACTCCACCATGTCTTCAGCAAAAAACCAGGATGAAACTTCTTCCCAGATTCCTACTCCTGGTAAGACCAGTAGGCGAAATAGGAAGTGGAGTAAAGGATATTCCAATACTCAAATGACAGCCTACTGTTCAGAATATACACAAAGATGATTATATTGCCTGCTGGTTACCAGTTACAATCAGCGACCCCAGTATCTGTTAAATGTACACAGCATTGGGTGGGAGTGAGAAATAGAAATCCTCCTAACATCTGAGACATGACAAACCTAGACCAGTACCCGAAACTGTTCGGACATTAACAGGAAGCAGAGAAAAAAATAGTATTGGGGTTCATTGAGTGCCTGAGCTGGATGGTAGTGACTTGGGTGAAACTCATGCTTATGGAATGCAAAAATGGTGGTGGCTGTCACGTAGCATAAGCCTTTGCACTGCCATAGCGATTAGTTTTCCTGGATGCTTCGTCCGTCACATTCCGCGAATATCAAGTCTACATGTCTGATGGTTGTAAAATCTAGAAACAAAAAGGAACTGACTAATGTGCGTCAGGATGGGCACAGCACGAAATGTGATCAGACTAGTCACTCTAGATGCTGTGAGAGCCGACCAAGATCAGTGAGGTGACAACATGGAGGTCAAATAAATTACACACTAGTATCGGTCGATGAACAACCTACAGTACAGGAGGTGAAGATCATGGTCTAGTCTATTGAATACACTACGCAGGCAAAATACCTGTGACAGGCAGTTACCACAGAACTGGCTAACTTGTTTTAACCAACTCTTTTAAAAATCTGAGGACGAGAGTTACTACAGAGGTGCATCAAGTGATGAAACAAAACATCGAATGCCTCCATAGGAGGGTAAAGCTGGAAGAGTTCAGGAATATGGGCTTTCAAGATGATTTAAAGATCATAATCCTAACTGAAATATTGCTATCCCTCGATAATGCCTATCACCAAGTGAGCTTGCAAGGCTTTTCACTCCTTCGATGCGATAGGATACACAAAGCTGAAGGTGGAGTAGCGATGTATGTCGATAGTCGTTTCAAAGCCTTAAAACCTCATTGCACCCAACTAACTCACGATAAAGAAGCATTTCGATGTTGCTTTAACACGAACGGTAGGACATACTTGATTTCAGGAAATTAGCTCCCCCCGCAGATAGTAAAACCCAGAAAGATGAGATAATCGAGTTATAATTCGACCACCACCGCTGGCGGCTGGGCAAATGATACTAGCTGGAAATATTAGCCAATAGGTGGACTACGGATGGAAACACCCCAAAACTAAGATTGTTTGTTAGCGAATCAGCTCCTGGTCGGGGGTATCCATGTCCACACACCAATAGGAATTAGTGAGACGAGACGAAAAAGATTCCTACCTTCGCCACACTGGGACACACTACACAACCATGAGAGGAAATCCTCTCATCTAACGTCCCCAACACTCCTCCACTTTTTAATAGCGTGCTCTCCTAGGGTAGAATTGCATTTTGACTGTTATTCGCCGCTCTCTGAGAGTATATCTTCTGGAACAAAGAACAGGTAGCTTCTGAGTTTCTTCTCGTGGCGGGGCTGACGGTAGGTTGAAGGCATCAAGCGGAAAGTTTTCTGCTCTTGATGGGCGATCTGGAGCTAGCTGTTTGTGTAACTGATTTCGATGACGTGACTATTCATCACCTCCTACCTCTACTTCGTACATAACTCGACCAACTCTTCTGCCTGAGGACTATGGTTCGTTCTTTAGTCACGGACAAACACAGGGCATCTCACTTCGTAAGACGATTGTCCTTGAGGCCTTATCTCTACTGATGTTGGTGCATTAGTCGGATGCATAAGGCTGTGGATCGTTTTCAGTATTCTTCCCATCAGGATTCCTGCTGGGGACGTTTGCTCCGGTAACAACTCATTTGGTGTTGTTCGATAGACGTACAAGAAATTTTGTAGGCAAACGGCTAATGTCCCCTTCTTTCTTGACTTAACCAATGCTCTTTTAAACGTATCCACAAACCTTTCCGCTTGCCTATTCGATTGCGGTGGTATGGTGGCGAGCGTAAGTGTTTATTGGCTAGCCATTGGCAGAAAGTTTGTAATTGTGTGGAGGTAAATTGAGACCCATTATCAGATACGATCACATCTGGTGTGCTGTATTGTCTTAGCTGTCGTGGGCGGCATTACCGGGTTGACTTTTGGCTATTCTGAGAAGACGTCGACCACAACTAAATACATAGTTCCATTGATTGGACCAGTGAAGTCATCATGTATCCTGGGCCAAGGATGCTCAGGTTTGGGCGATGAAACAAGCGGAACTTTGGCATTCCTCTTTGCCGCCTGCTGACACCGCATGCATTTTTCAACTAACGTTGTGTTATGTTGATCCATGAGAGGCCAACATGCATAACTCCTGGCTGTGGACTTCATTCGTTTAACCACTAGATGACCAAGATGGTAATACTTCAGCACTTTTGCACGAAAGGATCCTGGCACCACCACTCTTTCACCAAACATCAAACAATCGTTGACGATGTATAGTGAATCCGGCCGCTGGTACAGTTGTTTCATGTCATCATCAAACTTTTTCGACGGCCAACCGCTAGCGACATATTTCATCGTCATCTTGATGATGTGGTCGTTTCTAGAAGCATTTGGTATGTCTGTTGCAGACACCGGTAATTCCCGTATCGCGGTTGTCAGATAACATTCTGCGTGGTCTTCTACTGACAGAGATGCGATCATCATGTTTTCATCAGCCGCCACTTGATCATTAACGAGTCGTGACAAAGTGTCTGCCTGACCGAATTGCAGAGTTCGTCCATATCGGATTTCGAAGTCATACCCCATAAGTACCAAGGCCAATCCCTGAAGACGATTTGCAGAATGGGTTAGAATGCCAGATTTTGAACTAAATATTGTTAAAGAGGCTTGTGATCTGTGAGGAATGTGAATCTCCGACCGTACAGAAACTTGTGGAAACGGCGAACAGCAAACACAAGGGCAAGAGCTTCTTTCTCTATCTGGCTATACTTCTTTTCTGCTGGGGTCAGTGTACGGGATGCATGCATAACGGCTTTTTCTGACGCGTCTGGAAACCGGTGTGAAATAACAGCACCTAGGTCATATGCTGGAGCATCTGCTGCTACGATGATCGGCATGGATGGGTCGTAGTGTGTTAATCACAATTCCGAACTAATTATAGACTTGAGTTTACCAAAAGCCGCGTCACACTATCTAGTTCAGTTTCATATGCTATGCCTCTGCAGTTGACAATTCAATGGAGTGCGAATATCATGCATCGAGGGAACAAAAGCTGAATACGACTGTTTAATCCGAGAAAAGATCGTAATTCCGAGACATTAGTGGGAGTGAGCATCAGTTTGATAGGTCGGATGTTCTCAGGATCCGGTCTGCGGCCATCAGCATCAAAGATGAATCCCAAATACTTTACCAACTGCAACAGAAACTGACATTTCTCTGGGCGTAACCGGAAACCATTGTCACTGATGAGTTTTAGTACCAATGTCGTGCGTTCCTGTAGCTGTTCTAATGTCTTCGCAACAATTAGGATATCATCGAGATAAGCTGCGATCCCTGAAATATATGATAGGATAGTATCCATTAGTTGCTGGAAGATAGATGGGGCAGTCTAAAATTCTAAAGGCAGACGGTTGTACTGGAAGAAACCACGATGAGTATTGATAGTAAGCAGCTCTTTTGATGCTTCATCTACTTCCACTTGCAAATAAGCATCATCTAGATCGAGCTTTGCGAAAAATTCTCCCCCATTCATCTACTGTTGCTGATGTTGCACAAGGTAAGTGTCTCTTTGGATGGAAAGCAGGCCTAGCCCCAGGTTTCGACCGAAGTGTTACCTTCGTGGTAGTCCACTGACCTAATCCAGGTGAAAAAATAGCTGAAAACTGCATCATTAGATTCCTCATTTATGATTCAGGTTCATGTGGTTGTAATGCCAGGTGGCATATAGTATTTAACCATACGTCAGCCAATTTTAGCTGGTCGAACCAGTCCCAGCAAATGACGAGTGTCGAAAGGCAACCTTACATTCCAATTTTCCTAACAGACGAAGGTAATAAGCACATGTTATACGAGGCTTCCGTGTTATCTGCTGCAGGCTTGGGCTGCCGAATTTGGTCCGATTTTTACGTGACAGGATGGTGACGTCAATTGCAGTATCTATCTAAACGGATGACCGTTAACATTGAGAGTAATGGATTTTCTCTCACCTGGTGATGAGCTTCGACAGGAAGATATTAGGCTAAATGCACTGGTACCAGCTCTAGGAACAGACTTCTTGGCACTTATGGACCGGTTCCGCTTTCTCTTTGGGGTAGTCCGCTCCAAAATGTCTGCCCAGAGTGCGATCTCGGTCTGATAACCACAGAAAGCCTAAAGACCAATGTAGGATTTAAATTTGTCCTACAGATGTAATTCTAAAAACGTTAACGCAAATACCGCCGCTGACAGAATCCAGAGTGAAACTATAGTTAACAGAAGACGATTTGGTTTTAAACTTTATCTGTTTCCAAACAAAAAGAAACGATTAAATTAGCACAACAAATAAGGAAATAACAATTATCAAGCAAGATGAGCAAACGTACCGGACAGCATAGCGTGTCTTTAGGAAATGAATAAAAAACATGAGTCACATCTATATAAAATAAAATAATAACATCCTTCAATCGATAATTCATTCACAACAAAGAAAGTTTATAGACTGGTCAGACTAGATGACGTGGTGAGCGCTTAACCAATCTCATTCGTTAGTTATGACATAACTACAATTAGTTATAAAATAACTAACAACCAGTTCAAACTACACAGAGGATGCAGTCGAGACTAACACAACTCTCCACTTTATGCGAAGACAACACGGTGCAATCACTCCACAATTGTTTTTAACTCTCTTCAAAACGTACACACTGCCACACCTTGTAGTTGACAATGTCGTCGCACCTCCTCTCCTTAAACAGATATAAATCTCCTGGATTGAGTGCAGAGACGAGCGACTGAATGGGTGACAGTGTTAAAGAACAAACCTTACGAAGACAGGCTCCAACACTTGGGACTACGCTGTCTGATTTTGCGGGGGCGGGGTAGGTCGGAGGGGGGAATAAAACGTGATCTGCTAGCGAAACACAACATATTAAGTACGCCGAATCATCCGAACATGAGCATCTTGCCGAAACATCACCACCACACAGCTCGAGGTAACCCTCGGAAAATTGCACATCAAACAGCGAATACACAGGTTCGTGCACACTTTTTCTCATTAAGAATTATCGCAACTCGGAATGCTCTCTCAGCCGAAGTGACTTCAGCGGCTACAGTGGGTGAATTCGAGAGGAAACCTTGTGGCGGCGATCGAATCGAGAGTGACTATGAACACCACTACAGCACCCTGTCCGAGGGAAGAAGAGTTATTGCGTGGTAAAGAATATGTTTGCAGGCGATTTCTTGTTTTCGAAGAATACCGAAATCGTGCCAGAAGAGTGGGGCGAAATTACAGAGACGCTTGGGCAAAAGTGGCAGCAACACAAACGGTAAGTTTGCGCGTACAAAGTGTTATAAACAAAAAGTACAGATAAACAATCACTTGGACAATTGGTAATAACAGTAAATGTTTATGTTAAGCCAATCGCGTTCTCTTCATAAAAGTTGATTTACTACAACCTCATCAAAGCGTTCTCATTCTACCATTTCGACCAGTCGCGTGATGCTTCGAAACTAGCTTGTCAATTTCTCAGATCATTAACTTAATATATCCCTCTTATTATCCACATTTCCTCTTCTTTGATTAAACTTCTGCCCTCTCAAACAATTTTCTCCGTCCTGGTAATCTGGCGGCTGCCGGTATCTATAAACTCGACTGTCCTGAGATAAATGCACTCATTCAAATCACGGAAATACAAATTCATAATGAACTACGACTAGTGGCTTGATTACCATCCATCGGACATTACCAGATACCTGTAAACTTAATGGGAAAACATCACTTAATTACAAAGAAATCGGTTCATTTTCGCCAACTCGTGAAAAGTATATGGATAGTGGGTATTGGAACGTCCAAGTCAATTTCAGAGTTACTCGAGGTCATCGTCAACGTTTATTCTCGCCGGCATACTTAAATCTGTGGGTGTTGCAGGTTAGTAACTTTGCGCTATCTGCCCCAAATCTCGATATATGTGTGGTGTTTTTCTAAGTTCTGTGCTGTTGCAGATTTCATACTCCATCTTCCTCTGAAAAACGTTTGTACATTTTTTATGTTAAGACAGCAGTTGGTTTGGCCCTCACCCAAGCTACAGTGCATGCTCAGCTGGTACAGAAGTTATCTTCTGTCTAGACTTCAACCACTACAACTGTAGCACATCAATGTTCTATATTTATGCTCTATTTATAATACTATAGTATGACGGTATTTAAGGGAAAGACGTTTAAGAACTCAGTGATGAAATTCTGTTTGACAAGTCAGTTTATAAGGTAGTATTGAACAATTATTGCACATCAATCATAAGTATAAGCATTTCTGCTAATTACGATACGTTCTGGATAATAATCCCTTGATTCATCTACATGTATGGATTCGATGTAGGAAGACACGAAACAAGTAAAAACCTTGTAATTTGATTTGAGCAATTAATTGAGTTTTCCCTAAAGTTGTTGAAGATTTTTGGTAAATCCTGGCTCGTTTGTTCTGTGAAACATGATTTTAACTTCTTCGGTGGCACGTTGCATAACTGACGAACAAGAACTGAAGGATGCAAAATGCATTTAGACCGTTTACATATGCATATTGTGATGTTTCTTTAAGGACTTTGGCGTAAAGATTTTTGAATTAATTCCATTTGATACTCACCTTCAAACAGGGCCAAAGTTGGGGAGGGTCTACTTCCACGAATGCTCACATACGATCATATGTACATAGCCGCTGTCAGGTAAGTCCTAAAATTACTGCATTCTAGTGACACAGGTTTTTACGAGGTTCGCAAGATAAAGAGTGAATTTCAGGCTTCTAAAGCAGGTTGGTGGGTACGGAGGTAGTTCCGTCATTCAAACCAATAGCCCACGTCAGTTTCAAGGTTCTGAGGAAACAAATAGCTTATAAACTTATATTCGCCAGCTGGCTACCATGTGACTAAATCTCCCGACATTGCTTAATTGTCTTATGGATTAGACCTGTAGGTCAAAGTCTTGATGAGTGACTCCTAAGAAGATCATCTGTTTCATTTTGGACAGCCGTGCAATATCCCTACCCATACGAAAATTCGATGCTTTGTGCGGCCCATATATGTTTTATTGCACCTTTGGACCAATGTTCATGCATTAAAATAACAACAATAATAACAAATCCGATACTGATTGGCATTATGTCACCACTTCATTCTTATATTCCAGTCTACTGTTTGAAAAAAATCATGTTACTAGACATTTGATTTTAAATCAATGTTTCGAAAATTTACTGCTGTCATCTCAACTTCACATAAACACATATTTCAATTAGTTAGTTTATAAATCTAAAGAGTATGACAAATTCTTTTACTACTCTTGAACTACTAGTATATTAAGTTTATTTTTTTATTTATATATATATTTATGTGTACAAATATACACTAATCATAAAAATCAGTATATCGAATCTAACAAAAATGTTCACTTCAAACTTGTTAACTAACATCAAAGTTTAATAAATGGCAAAGCGATGTCCTCTTCAATGGGTTAACTCAATGAATGGCACGGTTGGACCTGTGCTACAAAATCATGCTGGTATAGAGTACTAAATGTATGAATATAATAAAAATTCTAGGTGCTATTGTAAATGGATATTTCTATCTACACGGTGGAGTAACTTCTAATCATGCATCATGTAAAACACCAAGCAACTGCTTTTACAAAATTCAAATTTATCCTTCAATCGGTCAATGGGTGGAAATCACATCTTTAGATTCACCCTATCTTAGTCAGCATACATGTTTGGTTTTTAAGGACAGATATCTCGTTTTTATTGGTAAGTTTATATGTTAGTCGATTTTTAATAACCATTAATATAAAAGTATATTAAGTAGTAACATAATAGTTCTGTAATTGTCATTTATCAAGTCACTAGGTTTATCCGCAGTGAATTCAACGGTCAGAAATAGTGGTTACTAACGAAAATGCATTTCTCCATATTTCCTAAATATTTTCCTCTTGACTAGAGACTAAGCTAAGCTGTAAGTAACAAGTTGTTGTTTGCTATTCTTTAGTTGACCAATCGTAGTTGCTCACAGGAAAGAAAAATTCCCTAGTTTTGCCATTCTAGATTTACAATACTTAAATCAAACTTCAATATTCCATCATGTGTTGAATCTTTGTTCAGTTACTAGAGTTACTGAATTCACTGAGTTGTAAGGCCTAGTTATAGAGTTTGAATTTCATTCTGTAAAACATCAAGGCTTACTGTAAAAAGAGAACTATCCCATAATTGCAGGATAAGCCCATTCTTATAACCTTACTTGTACTTAGTTATCGCCAAAAGCTTCATATCTTAGCAATCTTTTTAATTATTGTGTACGGTGGATCTCTTATCATGCAACTAATTAACCTTATTCCCCAGAGTCACTGGATTAGATTGTTGTGAGCAAATCAAGATACCAGATTGACTATGCTCACCACTAAATGTTCCATACGGTCGCGTCACGAATAGCAAAACAAAATAAATTCATGGTTGAGTTGTTTATTGAAGGAGAACGTTGGCATTACATGGGGAGTAGCAAATAGAGAAAGATGGCAGCAACGCGAAGAGAACGTTGCGCGCAAGAAGGAGTAGAAGTGTTTTTGGTACAGTTAAACAAAACGAGTACAATAATGTTTATTTTTCACAAATCGTATTTTCTTCGTAGAAGCGTTCCACTACAAGATCTTTCCTGGTATGCCTAGTAGTTGTATAATACTTAGTACTAGCCAATTTTCATTGAATAAATTTCAATCTACCTACTAGTTATGATAATCTAACGTCACATGCACAATGTCTTAGTATTGGATAATCAAAGTCAGTGGGAAACCAGAGACCGCGACCTGTCTGGCACATAACCAAAAAGGATTCGCAGTTTTGAGGAGGTTGACATTTTTTGTGATCTTCGAACCCGGGTTGACTAATATCACAATCAGCTTTATGGGTTCACATCCGACAAGGAGTATCAGTCCATTCAAAAGTGCGGTTTCATCCTATAGAAAAGACCAACTGGCATGAACCATAGATTCCGTGTTTCTGAATAACTGACTCCAATTATCTAGCATCAAAACTTGGGTGTGCTCTGTAACGTACTTAGATTTAATCACTTGCTTGCAAAAAGCGTCTTTCATATTTGATTGTCGAAATTTCTATTTAATCTTCAGTATGATTTATCTTTTGATAAAGGTGGATGGAATGGACATACCCGAATACCAGGTATACATACATATGATACTCAGTCGAACAGTTGGTTACCACCTGCTTTGAATGAACCATTACTAACTGGATTTCCTCAGGGAGCTGGATTGTCAGCGCATTCTGCTCAAATGATTCGCTCACTAGACGATGATAATAAGTTCTCAGCAATTATTATTGGCCGAGAGGGCTCTTTGCGAATGCAAAGAAAGTCAGGAAATATTTACTTATTATATGGTAGGTCAATTGCTTTTCATCATTAGTTGTCGATAGTTTTCTCAGTTTCTAGTGGGACATAGATTGGATTAAAGCATGATTGCGTTGTTGCACGTTGATTGGCTCTTTCGTATCGAATCAGCGCTAATCGTTACTGAAGGAACATTCTAGAATCTTCTCATGTAAAAACTACCAGTATACTAATGTTCTGAACTTCTCTGTCTTCCATCTAACCTTGTTATTGGAATATAAACTTTTTCCTGTTCAACCGTGTTCTGATTTGGGAGAACGTCTCGAGTGAATTCGTGTCCGAGAATTCTAGGCATTAGGAATACCTGGACCGTAATAAAGAGAGAATTATAACATCAGTAAATAGTGTTTTCGATTAAGAAAGATAATTTTAAGTTAGGGCAGTAGGAATATTAGTTAAAATTGAAGCAGAATTAACTATGTTCAAGTCCTAATGTCAACATCAAAACTAAAGTATCGATAAATTTAGCTGGCAAGTACTATCTAGTACAAAACGCACATCCTGAATTTCACTGTTAGCCATAACCCACTTATTACAAATTAAAAAATCTTTTAAAAATGACTATATTGAGGTGATTCTAACAGATAGCATCAGAAATACATTCCTGGACATCAATATTGAGAATAATATTGAATCCTTACTACAAATTTTATGCAATCAAGTTCTTCTATTTCACGCATTGTCCTATTGAATTATCAATAATGTAATTTATTAATATGTAATATGCTTTTGAACTAATATTATGAATAATATTTTATAAATTACTTATTCACAGGTAATTTAATCAATACAAATTCATCTAAACAACGAATGGAGTATGTTTACTGTGAAGCAGATCCTAATTTAACAGTATCATCAAGAAGTTATCATACATCAACACCAATTACACCATGTACATTAGTTATTCTAGGTGGTTGTAAAAATAATTCAATAGATTTATTAAAATGGAAAATAATTCCTAATAGAAAGAAAAAAGAACTAGATAATTGGCCTGGTTACCTTGATTATCCATTGACTTCATGTAATGTTGTAACAAGTTTTACGAAAGATATTGAACAACAGCAACAACAACAACAACAACAACTAAAGTCGGATTTAGTTGAACTTGCACCATCTTATCAAAAGTAAGTAAGTAAATATTAATATATGAATAATCATGTTATTTATTGTTTAGTGATTGTGGTGGTGTTTCGTTCTCTGTGAGCTGGATGATTTTTGGTTGTGGAGTTTTCATTGTTCTTCTGATAATGTTGTTCAGGAGAACACTGAAAGCTCCACAACCAAATTATCCAGCTCACAGAGAACGAAACTCTCTACCATAATCATCCATCTGAGCTAAAAATTTTCTCCACCATCTCATTGTTCAGTGATTTAAGTACATTCACCTTCTAACCAATTGAATCGGCGGTCATGAGTTCGAAAGTACATTTTATTTAGTGTCGTTTGAGCAGTTAGAAAACTTATATTCTAGGCGATATATTGAACAAAAACAGTCAAATGTTAGTATAGATAAATATCAGTCTGCTACAGCTGCTCCATTGCATCGAATGAGTAATCAGACAACCGTTAATATACTATAGTTTACCAACGAAATACAAGAAAGAAATTATACAATAAAATGTTAGTAACTCATAAATTTATTATACCATTGTAGTGAAGGAGAATACAGGTGAGGGCAACCGAATTGTATTTATCGCAAATTACAGAGTTACTCAGTAAAATAGGAAGACCATATCGTAAATCGTTAATTTGCAAAATATCAATCCATCATATCGAACTGGACTGTTCCTGTTGCAAAACATCAATCCATTGTCTGACATTTCACTGTTCATGCGTTTCATACAAATCGCAATGTGTTCCCGCTCTTCCTTTTTTTGATCTTCCCTCATCTTCTGCTGCCAGACATTACGCTTTCACTCGCGTCATATACTACTTATAAGTAGCGCGCACCACACCATTTATCATTGAACACATATCACTACACTTTCATAAGATTTTGTTTAGTTTTTCATGTAATACTTGTGCATTTTAGTGGTTGGCGTGGTCATTGTATAATACCAGGTGTCGGTGGTTTATTCATCGGGACAGGAGAAGGTTTCAATGCGTTAAGACATGGTCCACTTAATTCAGCATATCTTTTAAAGTATCTGGAAAATGGTACTAATGTTAAACCGACAATTTACGAGTAAGTTCTCATTTACTTTATATTTTGTTTTTCAAGAATTTCATCAATGAATTAACATAAACTAAGCAACTGTTTTTTTTCAAAAAAAGCGACATAATGCAATCAGTGGTGAATAAATATATATCGGGTCTGATACAAGCAGTCATAAACCCAAATC
Organism: Schistosoma turkestanicum; assembly: GCA_944470395.2. Taxonomy (NCBI): domain Eukaryota; kingdom Metazoa; phylum Platyhelminthes; class Trematoda; order Strigeidida; family Schistosomatidae; genus Schistosoma; species Schistosoma turkestanicum. Next base: position 20,630,459 of record OX103977.1, on the reverse strand, counting down.
CTCAAACTTCATGTTAGTACTCTGAGAAGGAATCAACGAATAAACAATGATTGAAATAGAATAATGACAATAATTGTGATCAATATTACTCATTAACACGATTGAACATTTAAATTTTCATTCCCATTCGCACGTTTTTCTGGAACTCTGACCTAAAACGTATCAAGGGAAATTTCAGTGATATTAAAACATTTAGTGAATGAATCCAACTACTCCATTAGGTCTCCCACACAATTCTTGGATAAACTCAAAAGGATTCAAATCGACACGAGACGAAACGACGTAACAGCCTTATTCACCTCAATAGAGCCGAACCTAACTAAAGAAACTTTTTCCATGCTCCTTACCAACGACACAAATCTGCAAAAATATGCGAAACTTCAGAACCAAAGTCTGCTAGAACTCATCGGTCTATGCTTAACAACGTATTTTCAATCCAACAACAGTGTACGAACAAACAAAAGGAACGCCAATAGGATCACTAATACCATGACTCATTACGGAAGCTATAATTCAGAGACTAGAAGCATCGGTTTTACGAGTGATCAAGCCAAAAATGTGGGTTCGCTTTGAAGACGACACATTCGTCATTATCAAAAGGAACGAGCTGGAGAGCATCTACAATCGGATCAACAACGTCTTCTATGACATAAAATTCACAATCGAAAAGGAATCAAACAACAGTCTATCATTCCTGGATGTACTAGTCACCAGAACTGACACATGGAAACTGGAGACCCATGTTTTTCGGAAGCCAACCCACACAGACCTAATTCTCAACTACTGAAGCAATAACCCAAGAATTCACAAAATCAACTGCAAACAAACTTTGTTCAAGAGAGCGAAGACACACTGCAGCACACTTAAAGCACTAAAAAACGAGGAGAAGCATCTTATGACTATCTTTCAAAAGAACGGTTATCCAAGCAACTTCATCAAAAAAAATGTCAACTGAAATCGTCAACAGAAGCGAAATCAAGTACAGGAACCAATAAACGGATCATCCTACCATACACAATATATATATATATATATATATCATTTTCAAAACATTTTAAAAAAATAGAATATTGCGTCGTTTCCATCGGTCGCACTCACAAATATTATCAGTCCTATTCACTATTCTTTATTGGGGGTATTCTTTCATTGAAATTAAAAACCGCTAATTTTATATATTTACTCATATTTTAGAATTGGTACAATTGACGAACCAAGAGCATATGCAGTTACTGCAGTATGTCATCAAAATGGTACAGCTTGGTTACATGGTGGTCTTGGACCTCAAGGAAAAACGATGAATACACTAATGAAATTGACAAGAGTTGATTGACAAAAATTTAAATGAAAATGTCTACAAATTTTTTGTAATATTAACATGTTTCATTTTAAACTGATGTATGGTTGGTTATTTTATGAGAAAATAATTTTTGATCAATCTACTCTATCACTCCAGTTCATTCTAGATCAAAAAAAGTCTTTTACAATCTTAATTTGTTACCCTAGAATTGTTTTCAATGAACATTTTGTATGATAATTAATCATTATTTGTTCATGTTGTTATGTAACATCCTAACATTTTTTAAATTGTCACTTTACACTACTTGTGAGTAGCTTTAATTAATTTGTAAAAATAAATTCAATTTATCTGTTGCATTGGTTTTTATGCTCAATTTACTTTTTAAACTCACTTCAGATAATTTAGGTTGATTAAATTAAACTGAGTACCAAAATTAAATTACCGTCTTTTTTTAAAAAGTAGACTTCGTTCGTTGTGTTTTTTTTTCAAAAAAAAAAAACATCATACTTCTTTAAAGATCCTGTGAATTATTTACTTTATTAGTACATAAAACATAAAATATATTCAGTGAAATGAAATTTAGTGTCTAAAATAATCTACATACTATCATCGTTTAGTGTAAATAATCCCCTTGAGATTTGACAAAACTATAGGAAAGTTGATCTTTTTTTTTACTAAACATCAACATTTATCAGTAATTGTTTGAATTTTCTGTTGTCGATTTCCAGGACTGTAGTTGATCAATCTTTTTTGCCAACCTAAACTATTTGTCTATATGTAGCGTTGTAGAAAGAGTTTTAGTATATTTATTATATGATTGAAAAAGTAATTCAAATACCCAAGGCGGGAAATCACAAACCATCAATAACATTTCTAGTGGTTGTTCGAATTCAATAGATCGGTGAAAAAGCATTTGGTTCTGAAGTTACTGTGTTCTACCAGCAGTGTACACATTAAAACTAGGTTCCAAGTTAGTGGATCACGAATATTGTATTGAAACTTGTGACTTTGGTGTTGGTTGATAGTTAGTTGTTGTTTTGAGTTCCAGATGTTCTCCAAATGTAAAAGTGCTACCCCGCACTTTCATACCTACATCAGATCCACCCAGCTTATCAATGATGCTGCCTTGATATGTAAAGGTTTTTACATCTTGCAAAGCTTCTCCATCAAGTGTGATCAGTTGTATCGTAGGATCTTGCTTTTTCCTTTGTGTATGTTGAGACCTACTACTGCGTAGGTTGGCGCCACACTGGTTGTCTTCTCCTTCTTCACTTGTTGTTGCAAGCAGGATCCAACATATGATCAGAACATCTAATTAGATTAATGACTTTGATTATCTGACCACTTATACCGAAAATTATTAAGAATTCGAAAACTTAATCACTACTAAATGTTCTACTTTCTTTATCATACAGCTAAAGAGTTTGAATATCACACTCAGTAATATGAAACATGTTTGATTATGATATAATACAGATTGCATCAAGATCATTGTTTGTTTATTATGAGACTAGAACAAGACATTGGTTGGTATTTAACATGTTTAGTTCCTCTTATTTCTTTTTTGAAAAAAAGGTAATAAAACAAAGAATTATGGGGAATGATGTCAATTCATTACATGTCAGATCGTTTTGCTTGATTAGTTTTTTTTAAAACCTTATTTTAAAATATTTGAATTATTGTCATAATAAACTAGCTATCAAATCACGATAGTGAGAAGAAAATGCATAACAGTTTCTTTTTTGGATACAAAAGTTTGGCTTGAGATGTTTGATTGCTTTGGTAAATTTGATAAGAACAGAATTCAACTAACGATTGATAATGCTGCAAGATTCCATTCTATTAAATTGATGTCCGAAGTAACAGAGAGAGATGTTTTACAGTAGCACTCACTACTGCTCTAAACCTTTAATCTCATTGACTTGAGACTTTTCGGAATATGTTCTCAGAATCGAACGTAGGCGCTTGTTTTATTGTCCTACCGATGTAACTGCTCTGGGGCAGGTACATGTCAGTTAGTGAACACAGTTGAGAGTACCATGAAAGGATTTGATATGACTCCGAATCAATATCAATAATTCAGACATATCCATTATTTATCTCCTACTAATATTCCAAGCTTCATTATCAATTCATAATTCTTACTCTTTAAGTTTATTCATTTTTTTTATGAACTACAGTTTCTAATAGTTAATCTTTCTCACTTCAACTGCTATTTATATTATTTTGATCACTTTATTATTTGTCTTGTTTATTTCATCTCATGATATTAATGTGCTTATCTGTACCGTTGAAGATCAACAGTCTATATACGTTTTTGTATATTAGATTGTTAGGGATGTTAGAGACTCAGAATTCACTCGGAAAGTTCTTAATTTTGTAATTTTATTTTGAGATTTTGAATTCCCATGTTTTCGTGCCAGTTGACCTTCAGCTCACATTCTTGCCTCGGAAAATCGTTGACTGTCATTGGTCGATGTATTATTTTAGTACGGTATTTTGTGGCTCTCACAAAGGGCGTTTCTATCATGTATAAATAAACTCGATTTTTGTGCTTGTTAACCTCGTATTTTCTTGGTGCTTGTAGAATACACTCTCTACGCCTTATCAAGACTTCTTATTATATTTAGCCGGAGCTAGGACAAACGGATTAAAATAGCCTATAATGTCACTGCATTGCTGATCTTTGTTCTGTTTACCAAGTAAGGTGAACTCGTAATAGCATTCCAGCATATCAACTGACAAACATATCAAACATCATTTCCATTTCCTGCATACAGAGATTTGTTTGTTAACATTTCATCCTGTTGTTATGACTCAACAAGCAACAGATTTAAAAACTAGAATTCTTTGATGAAATATTGTTGGACTGACCTAATAATCACTGTTTGATTCCACGAATCATCTCTTTAAGACACTAGTAACATTCACAAACACAACTTAGCTAATACCATCATGATAGTTTGATTAAATTTTGATTTGAGGATGATGTTTAAAAATAATTCTCAACAATATGAAATAGTCAAATTAACCATATTGTATCAGTAAAAACTATTCGAAACTACATTAAATACACATATCGATCATCGGATATCTTTGAAATATTGTGTGGTGTGATAATTTACTGCGTGTTCTTAAGCTCGGTAATTAACTTGTCCAGACAGTCGTTACTAAATAGCATCTGACGATTTATAAATCAGAAGATGAATTCGTAGTGATGAATACATTTATTCAGAACACATCACAAAGCGAAGCGGAGAAGCTGTGAATAAAACGAAGGAAGCGAATGGATAGGCGAAGCGCGTTGGAGAAGGCAAAGAGCCAACTCAAAGAGATAGAACATGACTAAGAATATATAGTCAGACAAAGATAAAGCAGACATATGACAAGCGAAATAGGCATGCACACACATGAATAAAAGCGACGAATGATTGACAAGGTCAAATGACAAGTGGGACATGTCATGTGAGCTCATACAAACCCGACAATCATAAGAACGAATGGTACATATAAGTTGTTGCAATACAAATGGCTTGGTTAAATAAATTAATCGAAAGGGCTTAACCAAGTTAGATGTAAGCGAACTGGAATATATGTGGAGGCACTACATATGTATATTTACTTAAAATCAATAACCGCATAAACTTTAAACCAATCCCTCACACTCAAAAATGTACAGAAGAGTAAGTAACAACATCCTATAACATGAACTATTATTCCTGCAAATCGAAACAAAATCAATCAATCCATAGTCAGAATTTATCATCACATTTCATTATCTAATCTCATCAAATAACTAATGATTCGAACTTACATAATAGAATCGCTATGATCATCTTCTCATCTATGATTGTTTAAGGAAAAATTAATGAGAAATATATACAATAACAATCATCAAAATATAGACTAATTTGATTACAACAAAATACTTATATTTCTGTCATTCTTACTCAGTTTTTACTCTTACCTACAACTACTACTACTGCTTGCTATTCATACTATTATTAATGTTAGCAATATTACTTTATATACTATCATTATTAATATGAATAAAACTAATCATATTATTATTATTATTATTATTATTATTATTATTATTGAACATTGATCAATGAAAATTTCTTCACCAATGAATGCACTCTTTTATATATATATTTTTTTTTTCATCACGCATTTCTCTATCGTTTGTGTTTTAATTATGTTTTTCTGCCTACTTTCCAGTATGATTTTGTTCCAATTACGATGATTGTAGTCTGATGTAGTTATCTTTTTGCCTCTATGTATTACAACTATTATAATCGTCTATTTGTGTGTGTCTGTGTGTACGTGTGTGTGTGTTTGTGTGCATTTAAGCGAAACAAACTTATTAGTTGCCTAGTTAAATAAAAGGGAGAGAGAGAGAGAGACAGGGAGATAATATCGTTTAATATGTTTTGTGATAAAACAAAATTACATTTGATTGTTACGATCTTGCATAATGATGAATTTGTTAAAATGGACAATGCAAAAAAAAGAAGAAAGATGTAGACATTTGCGAAGATTTATTTAAAACAATAAATCCCTTTTATATAAATTTTGATTGAACAGTGAGAAAATGTAATTGATCGGAAAAATATTATGATTTATTTGTGCGCTATACACATTTTGAACAATCTAGTCACACATATGTATACTCGTCAAGGCATTTTATATGATATAATGATCATAATAAAAGGTCAATTAAGTAAAAGTTCAAATAGACAAGGTGATCATTGTAAAA
>OX103977.1:20517262-20623910 GCA_944470395.2 Schistosoma turkestanicum | reverse complement strand
ATACCCTCGGAAAGTCCTTGACTGTCGTTGGTCGATGGATTTTTTAGTATGCTATTTTGTGGCTCTACCAAGGTCGTTTCTATCATGTATATAAATAAACTCGATTTGTGTGCTTGTTGACCTCGTATTCTCTGATTGCTTGTGGAATACACTTTCTTCGCCTAATCAAGACCGGGGACAAACGGATTAGAATAGTCTATCGTGTCACTGAGTCCAGGTGAACTTGTAATAGCATTCCAGCATATCAGTTGACGAGCATATCAGTAATATAATTCGACAATTATGTCGATAATCAGATGATTTTTCGAGTTATGTTAAATAGAGACGACAGATTATTAACAGGTTTATTTTCTTGTAGTGTTCATGTTCTGACGGGCTAATAAGGTTAAAACAACACGTTGAGCCGACTGGCTTTAAGATTTTTCCGTTATTGTTCATTGAGTTACTAGTTAAGGGAATTTTTTCGGATCATTGAACAAAAAGAAATTCATTGGTTTGATAGGCTTAGAATTTACTGGTCATCAATGACTGTAAAACCAGCTGCCTTTAAAGACAATTAATGCGCTCCTATGAGCATAACAGTAAGAATTCCAAAAAACAAAACCTTGTAGAATAAAATATTTGTCCAATGCATTTTAGTTTACAATAATACTCTAACTGTAATTTTAAGATTGTGAAGGTTGTTGAATTTCACTTAAATGATGAATCAGTCAATGGTACATCGATTTTATAAACTTGAAAGCACTGGATAGTCGTTTCACCCAAGTATGGGACTCATCAGCAATGCACTCATCATGTCCTAACTGGTGAAGAGTTTCATGAAGGGATTTTCAGAGTTTCAGTCAGAAGCCGTAACACATGGAGTTCAACCGTATTACAAATGAGGCAGTTACTCACAGATGACAATGGATGAAATCGCGCAGTATCGTGGATTAATTGAAGTTAGATATTAACACCGTTGAATAACGGCTCAGTTGTCACGAGGTTAAGCAAGATGAAGGTTCCTGCTTCGATTCTCGGTCGTGGGTGTTGTTAATGCTTACTGCTGATGAATCCCATGATAGGAAGAAACGGCCATACAATGACTTCAGGTTTGATGATCTAACATAGATCAATTTATGATTTCAAGGGATAGTCTACTTACATAATGTGACAGGGTAAAAAAATTAATTATTTACTGATTTCTTGTTTTCACTAGTTAATAATAGTCTTCATCAACTACCCTGATTAATCCTGATCAAATGGTCACCAGCATGAGATTTCTGTCAAGTGTACATCTATAATTCAATACACTGATTTGCATCCAATACACTTAGATTATACGGTGAATTTATTACATTTTCACCAGTGATTTAGAAACCTACTTCAGTCAAGTCACAATATAAAACGGTAGTCATCAATTATTAATCAATAATGAATATCATGCTACTGACACAATCAATGAAAATTACTAAAGAGTTCCAAATTATTCCGAGTTCTAGTGGGAAGTCGTGACCAGTGAACTTCAACCTGTTCAAGTGCAGACAGTAACTACCGAAGACATTGTATGAGGTTGTGCAAATCCGTGAATTGATCAAAGTTAGATATCTAACTGCTTTAGATAACGGCTGCGTGGTCCAGAGGTTAGGCGTTTGAGCGCAAAACCAAAGGTCCTGGGTGTAGTAAACGAGAACACAGGTGGGGCAACCGAATTGTATTTATCACAAATTACAGAGTTACTCAGTAAAATAGGAAAACCATATCAAAAATCGTTAATTTGCAAAATACCAGTTCATCATATCAAACTGGACTGTCCCTGTTGCAAAACATTTATCCATTGTCTGACATTTCAATATTCATGCGTTTCATACAAATTCCATTGTTTTCTAACTCTTCCTTTCTTGATCTTCCCTCATCTTCTGCTGCCAGACATTACGTTGACACTCACGTCATATACTACTTATAAGTAGCTCGCTCCACACGGGGTTCGAATCTTGTGAGGTTCAGGAGTCGTGGATGCCCACTGCTGATGAGTCCTATACCGGGACTTGACGTCCATCCAATACTTCCAGGTTTCTAATGCTGGTCTAAAATAGATCAATTCATGATTTCAAATGTGGTAACTTAACAATCTTCACAACCCCATAATCCAATGACACATTTATCCACTATTATTTATCTTGGCATTCAATGATATTCCTCCTAGTTGATATTAATTCTCGATAATAATCATCTCTACATAAAAGTTAATTACATTTATTTAATCGATACAATTTTTGTAAAAAAAAAACAAAATTCCACTACATCACGTATTTATTCAGAAGACTTGTATTCAAATTTTCTTTAAAAACGAATCAACAACAATAAAAAAGTAAAGAACAAATCGAATTTTTAATGATTTAACATATCACTTCCCTTGAAATTTTTTCATTTACATCAATGTAATCATTGTTACAACTTAAAATAAGCAACAATAAAAACGGAACTAGTTATATTATATGAAACTAAACAAGAATTTTTAAGAAAAACAACAACAACAACAACAACAACAATTTATTTTAAATTTTGCGCACAAAAACATGTTTGAACATATATCAAGAGAGTATAAGGTTTTTTTGCTTTGTTTTACTCACATCAGAATTATTCAACAAACAGTAACAATGAACGGGGTTTTATTGAATATTACATGAATATTTTAACAAACTTCCTCTCTCTCTCTCTTAAAAACAAAACAAAAACAATCAAAATTTTTTTTAAGATTACCATGTAACATTCATTGTGTGTGTGTGTGTTAGAGTTTGGGGGGGGAGAGGATGAAAAACAAACAAACACACAAACATTGAAAGCAGTCAATATAAAAAAAATGTACGCTTAATTCAAAAAAAAATACAAAACAAACATGTCGATGACCTTGGGACCATTTAAATTAAGTAAGAAATTAAAACAAAACAAAATGAGAATTATTATCAATAAAATATTGAATAACAGCATATTCATGGTTTTGTATGATTATATTTTTGTAAAAAAAATGATCATTTAGAATGAAAGCATGAAAGAGTAAAAGGTAGAACAGGATTCAAATCATATATATATATATATATATATATATATATATATATATATTCAAGAAAGTTGAATTTACCCTATCAACGACGTTATATGACCTGGAAATCAATGAATGAATGATTACATGAATCCATGTCAAAACAATTATTACTTAACCAAAAACATGATAAAGTCATAAGAATTAAAAATTATTAATTTTTCTGTTTTGAAAATAATAAAATAATATTTATTAATTATTATTATTATTATTATGCATGTTTAGTTTTGTTAGTCAATATTATTGAAATTCTTTGGAAAAAAAAGTTGATGAACTCATCAATATCAGAGCAAAAAAATTTATTTCTTATTATTCATTTCAAATTATCCTGTTGACCTAAATTTTATTTTATTTTATTTCTTTTTTTCAAGCGAATGAATAATTTATTTTAGGAAATTAAATTTTTCAAGTATTTTTTTTTGTTGATGAAAATGAAAATGACCAGGAATAGATTTATTTCATTTGAAATGAATCAATCTAAATGAATGTGTATACCAGTGATTTATTGATAATGCTCGATTCAGTTGATGATTTTTTGTTATGTGGTCAAACGTCTATTGTCACATTAGATAGATTTATATGAAGATTTTAGTTCATTGATCATTTCATTTGTATTACGGGGTTATGAAGATTGCTAAGTTACACATTTTCTGAAACCATGAATCGATCAATGTTAGACCAGCATTAGAAACCTGGAAGCACTGCAAGACGGCCGTTTCGTCTTTGTATGGGACATTAACAACGTTACATACCGACTCAGTGGTCCGATAGTTAGTCGTTCGCCTACAATACCGAAGGTCCTGGGTTCGAATCGTGCGGGATGTAGGAATCGTGGTTGCGCACTGCTGAGGAGTTCCATACCATTTCATTTGCGTTTGAAATTATAAATACACTTTTTTCATTATAGAGTTATGAGGATAGTTGTTTATTATCGTAATCGTTAGAAACCTGTAGGCACTAGACAGCGGTTTTGTTCTACCCTAGGACTCATCGGCAATGTGCATCCACATTTCCTGCTACTCAAAGAAATCGAACCCATGACCTTTGGTTTTACATGCGAATGCTTAATTTATGAAACAGAGAACTGACATCCATTGATGTTAAGGTCTAACTCTGATCAATCTAAGTTGTGATCAGTGTAGGTCAACACCTTGTCTCATGTAGACAGTAACTACCGAAGATAATGGTTAAGGTTACGTAAAACCTCAGATTATTCAGAGTTAAACATTAAAACATCGTTAGATGCCAGCCGAGTGATCTAGCGGTTAAGAGTTTGCGCACACAACCGAATGTCCTAGGTTAGATTCTTGCTAGCAACAGAAGTCGTGAATGCTGCAGATAAGTCCCATGGTCGGACGAAACGACCGGCTAGGTTTCTAATGGTGGTTTCACAATAACTAATTCATGATTTCAATAATAAATACTCTATTTGTCAGTATGATAGTATCAAAAGAATGATACAAGCATATCTGCCTAATAAGTCATGAATAAGACGAAATAAATTATCACAAGTTCTAACTGTAGACATTATTCAATAATTTATTGGGTTCTGTAACTACAGGCGATATCATGGAAACTATTAAGAAATCGGATATCTCACAAAAACTTATTCAAATCAACCTTTCATTATTAACCACGAGACAAGACAGACACTTACAAAATGTTTGCGATCCCTTGTAGCAAATTAATATTGCAGTTTAATCAGCTAGTGAAAGAGAACACAGGATGTGTATAGATTTATCAGCTGATGAAAGGATTGAACCCTATTCGGCGTACTGCTCAAACGTTGGTGCTAAGTTTCTATTCACATCTTAGATCCCCGAGGTACTTCTTGGGTTTGATCTTAGAGTAGCGAGGAAAGTAAAGTAAATAGGAGAAGCTTCATTTCAAGGTAATTTTATGTATAGAAAGTTTGCATATTTAATGGTATACGAGTGACCTTCATCTTCCAGGAGCTTCTATAAACTTACCAAAATTAGTAACAAAATAACCATCCAATTAAAGTGTGACGAAAAAAATTCTCAGTAATTCTAAACTGATTCTGAGACATTGATTAGGTTAGATGCTCTCATTTCTTTTCTTAAAATTCAAAGACTTTATTGAGGGTTTCTGAATAGGATCCAAATCAACGTATGAAATAATTGGCAACATTTATTTGTTCTCTTGAAAAAAGCCTACAAGAAATCAATACAAACTGATGGAATAACGTCTACTTATATTAAAAAATTTGACAAAACAGACAGAAAATTCTCATGTACACACAAGATAAACTGATAATTTTTGATAAGTTAAATTTTAAACAAATAACAGATGTTCAATACTAGTAGCGTTATTTTTAAAATGAATAAACGGAACAAAACAATAGTCGAGATTTTGTTTAATAAAGAGATGAATAATGAATCGATGAATTACTCCTCGAGAAATAACACAAATGTTGTCGAGATAATTTTATCATCGATCGAGTTTTGTACAAAAAAAAATGTCGAGTTTTCTCTTATTGATAGTGAACACTACAAATGATTAGTTTCTACATTTCTACCATTCATATATATTTTGAATAAAATTATCTCGATTGGATTTATCTGGGGCATCCAATGTTTTGTTCTGAGTTAAATGCTTCATGTATTATTAAATTTAGATAGTTATTATCGATCAGCATATTGAAGAGATTCATACAAGCTGCTTATATATACCAAAACAGGAATGATCAATAATTGGCCCTCACTATAAGAATCAGAGTTATACTTACTGCTAATGATATAAACATTAGAATCATTGAACAAGTTGGCATCAATTTGAACTCGTTAGTTCAATGAATAACTCACTGATTGTTGAAATGAAACGTTCTGAGTTTGTGTCTCTCTGTGAATAACATGAACACATGGATGTAAGCATATTCAACTTACAACAAGTTCTAAACAGGCAAAAACAAGGCGCATACGGAATTATTATATGCTATCAAATACTGATTGAAATTCCTTTGTGAATAATTCTAAATCATAATCAGTCAAAGTATTGTGGTAAGTAGTATATGTAGTAGTATAAGTAGTATATGACGTGAGTAAAAACATAATGTCTGGCAGCAGAAGATGGGGGAAGATCAAGAAAGGAAGAGTGGGAACACAATGGGATTTGTATGAAACGCATGAACAGTGAAATGTCAGACAATGGATTGATGTTTTGCAACAGGAACAGTTCAGTTCGATATGATGGATTGATATTTTGCAAATTAACGATTTACGATATGGTTTTCCTATTTTACCAATTAACTCTGTAATTTGAGATAAATACAATTCGGTCGGCCTCACCTGTTTCCTCATTCACTACAGTATTACCCTAGTTTTCATTTATCCAATTATTTAGTCATAGACACGTTCGAATCCCACTGCATTCAATTATTTCTAAGCATTTCGATAGAACTGTAGTGCCTTCACATATATTTGAGTTCGCTCACATTTAATTTGATTAGGCCTTTTGGATTAATTTATTTAACCAAGCCATTTGTATAACAATAACTTATATGTACCATTGGTATTTTTTATTGTCTGGTTTGTGTTGAACTTTTACGACTGAGCATTGTTTACGCCAACGCTCTTACTCATCCTTTTCGCTTTGATATCAACTCTCTTAAAGATCTCGACGACTCAGATATCGTCCTATGTATATATACGAACATTTTAATCTTATTAATTCATTCGCCTGTTCGCTCGCTAGTGTGCCTGCCCGGTCTGCTATCCCATTTTGTGGTGTACCTTCTGATTTATAACCGTCAGGCGCTATTTAGTGACAATTACCTTAAACGAGTGAATTAATTACGAAGCTTTAAGAACGCGTTGAAACTGGCCACCATAGTACTGTATTGAACGAGAACACAGGTGGGGCAACCGAATCGTATTTATCACAAATTACAGAGTTACTCAGTAAAATTGGAAAACCATATCGTAAATCGTTCATTTGCAAAATACCAGTTCGTCATATCGAACTGGACTGTTCCTGTTGCAAAACATCAATCCATTGTCACTATTCATGTGTTTCATACAAATTCCATTGTTTTCTAACTCTTTCTTTCTTGATCTTCCCCCATCTTCTACTGCCAGACATAACGTTGACGCTCACGTCATATACTACTTATAAGTAGCTCGCACCACAGCACCACAGTACTACTACTCTCAATCGTTACATTGAAATTATGACGTCAAAAATTCAATACATTCTTGTGTACCTAGTAAATTGAATTGTCTAATGAACAAAAGAGTTTTTTTTCTTATTAAATTATCTTCATTTCTTTATTCCTTTCAATGACCTTCAAAAATTGTATAAAATTTAAAGTACATTGTAATTGGAAATGAAATGAAATGAAATGAAAAACCATTGAGCAAAATAAGAAGAAGAAGGGAAGACGACACATAATTAAACAGGTCAATACTTTTTGATGAAAAATAAATGTAAATTAATCTTTTTTTTTTCTTATTTTCTATTCAGTAAAACACTAAAAAATTGTTATAAGTTAAATTTACTTGTACAAAAATAGAAAAATTTCATTGTCTTGACAACCATTTCATCATCAAATAAAATTGATAATTTGAAACCACAGACATTAATAATAATAATAATAATGAGGGGAAAAACAAAAATTCAAGAGAAAACATATAAATTTAACATAATGAATGAATATTAATTGAATATTTGAAAAAATTTATGTACAATTCCTTGTTTTTTACGATCTTTGTTTCTACGCAAATCGTTATTACGTTTTCTCTTACACTTGACTGTCAAAACTTGATCAATAATAAAACACATTACTAGCTCAAGGAGTTCATAAGAGATATCATTTTATGTAGAACAGAGTTACCCACCCATATGGCATTAGAAGGTTGTATTGCAATACTAAGAGTTGATTTAAGTCAAATGTTCTGACTACTGGATATTGATTTTATGGTTTAAAGGTTAATTATTCTGGAAGCACTGGACAGCTATTTCATCCTGCTATGGAACTCATTAGCAGTTCTCTAGAATGAACACTCCCGCTACTCGCTACTGGTGAGTCCCATACCAGGACAAAACGGCTGTCCAGTGATTCCAGGTTTCTAGTGGTGGTCTAACAATGATCGATTCATGATATCAAAGTAACATGATAATTGTCAATATACTGAGAGTTTGTCTTTTTTATCTCTAATGAATAATCATTGACTTTAATCTGACGTCATTTACATTTTTATTCCTGCTTCTTCTTCCACATAAAATCAGATTGATTTTAATGAATGAACTAATATGCACACATACTAACACAAACATTCACTAATATGAACTGAGGTTCTTCTGATGATAGACTGGATTATGAAAACATCAACATTTGGAGGGAAGCACGGTATACAGTGGACAGCTAGGATGCTGCTAGACTGTCTAGACTTCGCAGATAAACCGGTTCATCTATCGCACATTCAACGACAAATACAAGAGAAGACGACCAGTGTAGCAACAGCAGGTCTCAACATACATTAAAAGAAAAACGATCTAACACAACATACGCCAACCAAATCACTATTAATGGAGATGCCTTGAAGGACGTTAAAAACTTTAAATATCTCGGCAGCATCATCAACAATCAACGTGGATCCTATGCGGATTTGAGGGCGCGGATCGGCAAAGCAAGGACTGCATTTCTACAATTGAAGAACATCTCAAACTCAAAACAACTGTCAACAAACACCAAAGTCAGGATTTTGAATACAAAAAATGTCAAGACAATTCTACTGTATGGAGGGGAAACTTGGAGAACTACGAAAGCCATCATCCGGAAGATACAAGTAATTAGTAACAGTTTTCGACGCAAGATACACCAGATCCGTTGACCAGACACGATCAGCAACAATCTATTGTGGGAGAGAACAAATCGGATTCCATCGGAGAAGGAAATCAAGAGGAAGCGCCGGAAGTGGATAGGACACACATTGCGGAAAGCACCTCACTGCGTCACAAGACAATCCCTCACTCGGAACCCTCGAGGTAAAAGGAAAAGAGGAATGCCAAGAAACACATTACACCGAGAAATAGAGACAGATATGAAAACCATGGACAAGAATTGGCGGGACTGGAAAGGGAAGCTCAGGACAGAGTAGGTTGGAGAATACTGGTCGGCGGTCTATGCTCCATTGGGAGTGACAGGCGTAAGTAAATAATTAGGGTTTAATGACTTTTCATCATAATAAACTAACAAACATCATCAAGCTACGACTACTGCTGCTACTGACATGAAATATTTTTTGTTACGTTCTACAAATTTCTTTTAGTCTGATATTCTCATTGGATAAGAACTGAACCATGTCTGACACACACACACACAGACATACAGATACATACACACAAAATATGACTTAAGACGTTTTTTTCCTACGTCATATGCACTACCTCACTCTCTCAGCCATTCACAATGGCAAAGTTACCGGTGTTTAAGAGGAAAGACAATGAAAGAGGAAATTCGTGATTAGGTAATAAT
Source organism: Schistosoma turkestanicum (assembly GCA_944470395.2). Lineage (NCBI taxonomy): Eukaryota > Metazoa > Platyhelminthes > Trematoda > Strigeidida > Schistosomatidae > Schistosoma > Schistosoma turkestanicum. The sequence goes on along the minus strand of OX103977.1, from coordinate 20,614,332 downwards.
AATAATAATAATAATAATAATAATAATAATAATCATGAAACTGATCGACACTTATCATTTAAATAACAATAATAATTCAAGTAAATTTTAAATTTATTTTATTGATTGTATGCAGGTTAACCAAGAGTAGTAGTACTTTTAAGTTCAGTCTTAACACATACTTCATGAGATCTGTGTAACAGAGTGAATTCATCAAAAATCCCTCCTGAGTAATTTATCTAACAGTATTTTATTGATAGACCTTACTGAATTCTTTAGCTTTATTTTGTACATGTCAACTTTTATTCAAAACTTTCGAATATATCACAGTATTTTTCTGCTAGACTAAACCTTCGTTAATTGATTTTGGGTCTCTTTTTGCGTGTGTAAATTAACCCAAATTCAACTCAAGGTTACGATATTGAACGGCCGATTTATTGTTGCTCTTTTTGTGATTGTTCACTAGAAAAGTTTGTTGTTTGCTTTGGTCCTCTTAAAGATAGAAATTGTGATTCTATAACACTTTATCACTGATTAGCCAGAAGCTAACAAAATGAAATAATAATTCTTACAGAATGGATTAAATTCTGTCTAACAATGGGATCCGCAAGTTACATATCATTGTATTCGGGACTCATAAGCCGGACATACATTTATCCTATCATATGTGTTCATACTGAAACTTGAACTATGTCTATCGCTTCGTGTACTAACACTTTATCTAGTACACTAAAATCCAAGTATGTTCATCTAATGAGGACGAAAATAATACAAGATTCATGTCTTGGATTATATCGATATCCACAATCTACTGTATGCAATTTCCGATAAAATTTTTTTACCTGTTCAAGTACTACAACATGCCAATAGGTCAAAAAATATTGATTAAAATTTAATCCATGATATCGACAATAGTATAATTTAAACTCATAGTAATAATGATACTAGGTACTGAATTATATTTCACTGCCTTGTGGAAAAACTCCATCTAGAAGAGTCTATCTAAGGTTACTGTCCTTTCCAAGCCCGGATAATGGCTAAAGGTTGGGGACCAGATCTCATAGAAAAACAACTTGCTAAAAACAACGCTAACCAAAATAATAATTTGCCTTATGGAAATGTTTGTTAGTTGTTTAGGTACAGACTATTTATTCAAGTTCTCAAAATTAAGACGAGACCACTATCCTGGTACTTAGTAATTTACTAACAATGATATATATTGAGGTTCTGATGAGTACTCATGACCAAAATGAGAATAAAGCAGTTAACATTCCATTATATGAAATATAAAAGTAATGTCTTCTAGTAATTGTTTGCGTAAATTTAAAAATACATATCAATCCAACTCTCATTTTGACTAAGTATTCTAAGCAATGCAATAGTTGTCCATTATTACCTTTGATTTCAACTATTTAGTTGGCTAACTAAAGGATTATAGGGTCATGAAGATAATACAATACATAACACAATTGTCTGTGCTCACCAGTGACTATAGCTCTGTGAGGAATCTTCTCCGAGTTCTAGTGAGAAGTCGTGATCAGTGGAGTTCAACCTCGTTCGGGTGCAAAAAGTAATAACTGAAGACAGTGTATGAGGTTGCGCAAAACCATGAATTGATCGAAGTTAGACATTAACACCGTTAGGTACCGGCTGAATGGTTCAGAGGTTAGGCATTTGTTCGTGAAACCAAAAGTCCTGGGTTCGAATCCTGCGGGGTGCAGAATTCGTGGATGAACACAGCTGATGAATCCCACACCAGTGCGAAATGGCCTTTCAGTGTTCCCAGGTTTCTAATGATGGTCTAGCATTGATCGATTCATTATTTCAATGAGTAATTGAAGGATGTTAAAACCTTTACATATCTGGGCAATATCACTGATGAGCAAGGTGGATCCGATGCAGATAAATAGGCACGGATCGGCAAAGCCAGGGCTGCATATCTACAATTGGAGAAAATCTGGAACTTAAAACAACTGTCAACCAACACCAAAATCAGGATTTTCAATACAAATGTCAAGACATCTCTACTGTATGGAGAGGAAACGGGGAGAACTACCAAAGCCATCATCCAGAAGATACAAGTATATATCAACAGTTGTCTACGCAAAATACTTCGGACTCGTTGGTCAGACACCATCAGCAACAACTCACTTTGGGAGAGAACAAACCAGATTCCAGTGGAGGAGGAAATCAGGAGGAATTAGTGGGAGTGGATAGGACACACAGTGCGAAAGGCACCGAACTGCGTCACAAGACAAGCGCTCACATCGAACCCTCAAGGTCAAAGGGACACATTACACCGAGAAATAGAGAAAGACATAAGAGGAATGGACAAAAATTGGCCGGAACTGGAAAGGGAAGCCCAGGACATAGTTGGATGGAGGGAACTGGTCGGCGGCCTATGCTCCATTGGGGGTAACAGGCGTAAGTAAGTAAGTAAGTAAGTCTACGCAAGATACAGAAGATCACAAGACAAGCCCTCTCTTGGAATCCTCAGATCCAACGAACAAAATAAAGACCGAAATAGACTTTATGCCTAGAAACGGAGATAGACATGATAAGAATCAACAACAGATCAATAGAACTAGAAAGAAAGGCCCATGACAGCGTAGTTTGGAGAATACTGGTCTGGAATCTATACTCCACTGGAGGTAACAGACGTGATTAAGTAACTAATATCAGTCAAGTCACAATCACAAATGTATGATGTAATAAAGTAAAACAATATACATAGAAATAAACCAATTAAATTAATAATGACATTTACGATATAAAATACTTTTAACAAATGCACATAGATATATGAAGTAAAATAGTACATAAATACGAAATTGAAAATTTCCACTGTTTATTCAACTAAACAATAAACTTATTAGTTTTAGATAGAAATCTAGGTAAATGGATAAAAGACAGTGAATTTTTAGTTGTTTTCTTTTTTTTCGCTTTACTCTCGATACTAATTTCACTCTGTTACATGTAATAAAACATAAAATCTAAAGCATAAAATCATTCCCCAAATATACATGATCACAAAATGAATCTTGTCATCAAAGGGAGAGATACACATACACGGACATGTACATACCATAATTTATCAATGAATGTGTTCAGTTAATATACATACATATATATTCGATTATAAAACAAGTGGCTAAAAGAATGTGGCTAAATGTATGTCCTTGATAAGCGGTCTATCCATCATTCATTTTTGTCATTCTAATATTCTGCAATAAATTTACATATATGTATATATATATACATAGAGTCATATATCGGAGAGAGGCATGTACTGCCAAAAGAGATATACACACACATGTACATGTAGATTGTATACACACAGAAAAGATACACATACACACACAGAGATTGCATACATTGTTACACAATAAAAATAACCACATACTCATAGACATACAAAATGTGCTCATTTCACAAGTGTTTGTTTGAATACACTTCTCTCTCTCTCTCTCTCGCTCGCTCGCTCGCTTCTAATTTTCCCAATCCCATTGTGATTATCACACATTAGAAAATAACACACAAATTGAACAATTCAATATTATTGCCTACAATCTTGAAGAATTTTGTCATGTTGAATTATTAAAAAGAAAATATTACATACATTTTCATGTGTTTTAATTTAAAAGTTATAACTTTTCACATTGAATACACTGGATAGTTTTCACATATAAATTGTCAACTCATGTAAATAAGTGTGTGATAGTTTTTTTTTCCCTACAATTGACAGATATTAGCAGATTTCTTTTCGATATGAGATATAATTTTAAACGCTCTAATTATTCACAAATTGTAAATCAGCGGTTTTACCAAAAATTATGGATACATTTGATTCCGTTGTAAACAATTTAAAGTAAGTTTATTTTTGATTTGAAATGTTTACTGGGAAATGTATATTTTGATTTAAATTTATGAATAAATATTGTAAAATGTATTAAACTACAGAAAAACAACTAATTGTTGAATGTTTATTTGCATGGGAATCATTTCTTAACGTAATGAATAAACTTATTAACAGTACAGTTCGATTTATGTGAAATCAATTGTAGTGAATGAAATGCATTTGAAATCATTTAGGAGGAATTAAAGACAAGTTGGTAAAGAAATTTTTATTTATGATGATATCTTTATATATTTAGATTCAATATAAAATGTGTGTTAATATGTTGAATCAACATGGCTTGTTCTAGATTTTGTATAGACTAATTAAACTTTTGCACCCGAGTTACTATTCATACATCTTTTGACCTTGTCAATTATTTGCTTATAATCATGGTTGGTTTTAATTTAGAATAGATGTGCATTGCTTAGTTCGGTTATCACATGTCTAGTTTATATTTGTCAGACAATTATATACTTAGTCATACTTTATCACATTGAACTAGCCAACTCACCGTCTCCACTTCATTTTACTTTGCTTCACTTTACTTTTATGCTTTTTATCCTCATGTTTTTTGGCGTCAGTGGTTGTATGAAATAAACTCCACAAACGGAATTTATATTTTACTTCTGATTACTGTTGTCACACAAAACCGGGTTCGCCTATGAATGATATTCTGAAATTGAAGAGAATATTTAATCGTTCGTCTTAATTGTAGTCAAATCATGGGTCAAAAAATTAAATAACAGATCAGTTTAAGAGATCTCATTAACTCTAGCAATATTGTCCAAAAATATTAATCCTTGAAAATAATTTCAATGGTCAAATGAATTAGTTCAAAGTAAGTATGAATTGGAAACTTGTGTACTTGAAAGACTTTAACTACACTAGCCGTTTTTTTTGGTGACCTGGGATGTGACTCTGATATTTATGAACAATTAAATATGCCATTAACTAAATCTCCCCGTTTTTGTGATAGTGGTAATAACTAGCAAAATACGGATTCAGTTGAATAAGCATGCAATTGCTCGTTCAAACAGATATTAGGTTAAAAAGCGTAAAATCAAATTCAAACTGAGTAAACTGAAGTGCAAAAGGTGAGTTGACCAACTCAATATGATGAGGTATGACTACATAAATATGGTCAGATAAAAATATACTATACAGGCGATAGCCGAGCTAAGCAATGCACATATGTGCAACCAAGATTATAAGCGAATAAATGACTAAGTCAAAAGACGCGCACTTTACCGAAGGTCCCGGGTTCGAATCCCGCGAGGTGCAAGAGTCGTGGATGCGCACTGCTGATGAGTCCCATACCAGGACTAAACGGCCGTCCAGTGCTTCCAGGTTTCTAATGGTGGTCTAAAAATGGTTGGTTGATGGCTTCAAATGTGTAAAAACACAAATCTCCAAAGTTCTAACTGAGAATGGAATAATTAATTTGCTGAACAGCTGCGACAAGCTATTAGTATTACATATTAGTATACACTACAAGTTCAAGCTTGAAATCTCTATTTAAAAGCAAAACATATAGCTTTCTGTTTTTCTCATATCTCTAACATCCCTTCTAGGCTGTTTTTTTTAAAAAAAAATTAGTATTCAGTTGTTATTATCACATAACTTTCAGTTCTTCATTATATCTATTATGTAAACAATTTTTTAATGGAATTTTCTGTTCTGTAAACTATTTTAAATCATTTTGTTCTTATTAAACTTCTACAAACACTCAGCAACGTTCTTATAGTGTTTAAAATCTCTGAATACTTCGCGATATACATCTTCCTATATAAATTCTAAATCATTCAAGTTACAATTGTACTGCTTCAGGTAAATATGATCTCTGAAAACAATCTTGTTACCCTATAAATTATTTCTAAAATGTTAATATCCATGAAATGTAGATGATCAAGTGGATAGACATTTTTAATTATTTTATTCAATATATTATTTATTTATGACAGGTATACAGAAAAAAATAATCTTGAAAGTTTCCCATTTTTTTTCCTTATGTTTTATCAAAACTACTTATAAGTAGCAAAATATATGTTGTGTTAATTTCTAAATCAAATTGGATTTTTTTTATTGAGAATTTGTTATTAGAAAGACTGTTTGCTTATTTTCTACAGTGTTAAAACACTACTTGAAATAATTATTTAACAGAATGAAAATTTAAAAAAAGTAAACTTTTGTTCATTAACGTGAAAGTTCATAAATCCCTCAATGCAATTAAGCGATCTGTATTCAAATTCCATTTCTTATCATTGAACTTTAAATTAAGCAGCATTGATAGGTTCAAACAATTTGATTAAGAATAACGAATAAAACCTAACGAATATATGTATGTATTGTTCTAATTGACATGATGAGAATCTTAACTATTATAGAAACTTTATTTTCATTCTGTTAAGAACGATGTAGTTAAATAATTTCAGTAAATTAATAAAATTACCTAGTTATAGCATTTTGATCTTACAAGACTGTATTATTAAACAGCAAATCACCGATTGATAAGTGTCTAAATGAAATTGAAATCACTATATTCATTAATACTGCACATGGGATCGTGGATGCACGCTACTGAAGAGACTCATATCAAGATGAATCAATCATCAAGTGCTTCCAAGTTTCATTGGTGACCTAACAGTGCTCAGTTCATAGCTTTGGAAAAAACTAATACTTGAAATATGAATACACTGAGATTTGCATGATGCAATCATTGAAAATAAAGACAAATGACGAACAAAAGATTTCATTCATCTTTCTAAAACATAACTGTCATTTTATAACCATCAGTCAGCAAATACCATACGTAAACGAAACATGAGAAATACAAAAATGGATTTTACACTGAGTAAATGCAAAACAAATACTGTATTGTACATTTAATAAATCATACTGTAGTGAACGAGAACACAGGTGGGGCAACTGGATTTATTTAACGAAAATTACAGTTACTCAGTAAAATCCGAAAACCATATCGTAAATCGTTCATTTGCAAAATATCAGTTCATCATATCGAACTTGACTGTTCCTGTTGCAAAACATCAATCGATTGTCACTATTCATGTGTTTCATACAAATTCCATTGTTTTCTAACTCTTCCTTTCTTGATCTTCCCCCATCTTCTGCTGCCAGACATAACGTTGACGCTCACGTCATATACTACTTATAAGTAGCTCACACCACAATACACTGAACATTGTACCGGCAGTAAATGATCTAATTTGTCATTTTGAGAATAGATTAAGTGAAATTAAAGAGGAAAATTATAGTTTTAGTAATCACAGCCACTAAAAACACTTTGAGTAAATCCAACGTTTCACTAGGTCGTCTAGTACAACCTTTTTCACAGACTATATGTCTTACACTATGCACGGCACCCAACAACCATGAAACTATTTGTTCAAATTTTGACGCAAATTCTTATTAATTCAGTGAAATGACATTAAAAGATACTCCAGAATAATAATATAAATATTAATGAATACTAACCTTTTTTTATCGGTATTCTCTTTTTTGCGAAGTGTTAGATTTGTGCATAAAAAAAGATTTTTTTATTGATTAAATAAATTTAAAATATTTTGCGTACATTTTTATTACCAACACATGACTCACTTGTTTTTATGTTTGCTATCTATTATCTATTGCGATATACCAAATATGACTTTATAATTGTAGACCACCTGATGCTGAAATCTATTCTGTTCTATTCTGCTTATCACGATGAATTACTACGTGAATAAGAATTATTTTTTGCGTGCTTTACTTATCAAGTAAAAATGTATATATAAATATATACAAATCTGTCTAATAAATAAGTGAACTGAACCAATATATAAGACTTTGATGATATAAAAACATGGAAAACACTCCTATGTAATTAATATTCAGTCAGTCAGAACGTCGTACGTACGTACATTAGTTCACGTTCCTATAGCACATTAGCACAGAGAGATAAAATTGTCAATTCAAATCCCTTAGTGGTAAACATAGTAGCAGTATTAACGATAATCAAAAATATTAAGGTTCGTAAAAATTATTCAAGAAGTATAATGCAATGAGATAAATTTGAGAAGAGAAACATAAAGGTGATGAAGGATTCAGAAGATTAGGAATTGAGAAAACATAAAGAATGGATGCATCTGCTCCATTGCAAATAATTCTGAGCCATGTCATACAAAGTCCTTACTATTGTCTTGCGGACCCCAATCAGGTAGTCTACACCTACTAGCATGGCTCTATGCAGTTGTCAGTCAGAGCAACTAATTTAACTTGTAAATACTGTTGATATATATAAATAAAATTTCCGACTGAAGATGACATATTATTGATAAAATTAACTACTGAACTAAGCAAATTGTTAAAGCTGAATACTAATTTCATAATCAGGCTGAAAATTTTTACTCAATGTATATTTTAAAGTATAATATTAATAAATTAGGCGACAAAATAGACAATCAGTTGATGATATCAATTTAACTTTTTAAAAAAAAAAATAATAATAATAAGACTCGCCAAAGAATAACAATTCATTACAAGACTTTATGTTATATTTTATCAAACAACATGAAAAAATTACTGCTACTGTTAATACAAATACAACTACTGCTACTAAACTGTTTATATTTCGGTAACGAATAGTTACCCAAGCAGTTGATTGTTTGTTGCTGATAGAAAACGAAAATAAGAAAATTTTCAGTGTTAGTCATGTGTAGTCTTCATTTAATGCAATTAGCTATGTTCACAGTCAACGGTACGAACTGTGGACCTTCATTATAAAGGTATAAACATTAGACAGCTGTTTCATGCTAGCATGGGACTCATCAGCAGTGCGCGTCTACAACCCACGCATGCGGTAACCGAACACAGAACAGCCGGCGGTCTCACGTGCAAACGCTTAAACTATAGACCCCTGAATAAGTATCCAATCGTGTTAGCGTCTAACTTCAATCAATGCATGATTTTGCGCAACCATTTATCCATTGCCTTTTATGAATAACTTCTTTTCAACTGACATGGATTGAACCATATTGGTCATGGTCTCTCACAAAAAATCCGGAAGCTGATCTTGAAGCCTGCCAGTAGTGAACACACGATTCTCATTCATGTAGGGGATTTGTGGAGATTGTATTATTATTATAACAGTTCGATTCTTACTTACAAAGTTGAAGGATGTGCACTGATGAAGAGTCCTATACAAAACGAAACGGCTATCTAGTGGTGATCTAGCTGAGATCAGATCGTAATATCAACTGCGAAAATAATACAATCTACAAAAATCCTCTATAATAATTAGTATTCACAAGCTTAACCAGCCACTGAAGTGAGAAAAACCCGAAATGCGTAAAAAAACTCTCATTGTTTAACGTGAGTCGAAATATTTGAATAAAACCATGCACGAATATAGAATTGTGTTCTTTGAATAAATAAACTAGGTTTCCGACTAATAAAATAAATCTATTTAGAGAAATCAAGTCAAGTTTTGACCAATGACTTGGACGTATCAGTATCTCGCACTTGTCGTTTGGCCTTGAACTGCTATGTTTCATTGGCCAAGTCCGTCATTATTTTGTTAGCTTCATCAATACTTTTCCAAATGGTACCATAGCTTTACGTAAAAAAACTATCCAATCACAAGATGTGAAAGCGATGAACTCTGACTCTCTAATTCCATGTTAACTGACATGTTATTACTATTGAACTGTAAAGCATTAAATCCCTAGTGTCAAATTTTTCATAAATATATTATTGAAGTACTTACAAACGTAGTAAACCTGTAATTTGTATCAGAATCTTACAGTTAGCGTTATGTTTAGACTATGTGATTGAAATCAACAATGATTATTGTCACCAATGTGTGGAGAAGTTGGTTGACATAGTTTATAACGACAATGATTAACTAAAAATTTTGTCTTCTCATCGGTTATAAGTTTTAAAATCATTTTATTATTTATTATTTTATTTTATTTTATTTATTATTTTTACTAATGTAATATTTGTCTGGATAATTTTATCTCACTATTATGGTGTTGTAACTTCAGTTAGTACATATATATATATATATATATATATATATATATATATATATATATATATATATGCCAAGCACTATGTTACTAATGGCTAACTAAATGATCCAGGGATTTCCTAGCTGTATGTACTCATAAATACCATCGAGAATACAAAAAAGAACCACAAAATTTTACAGTAGTTATATTATATTATCTTTGCACTACTCAACTTGTATTCATGGATTTATATACCTGTACTTCAAATTATATTGTTACTATAAATAAATCAATGCATGCATGAATGTTGGTATGTATGCATATGTGTGTACAATACTTGTAGACGATTTGTTACTCTATAATAACATTATATTATGAATGAGAATAGAATTTTTTGTTTAAAAAATAAAATTTCCAGTAAATTCTAGTCGAAAATGAACAAATGAACAAATAGAAAATGCATTCAAATCATTCAAGGATGAAACAGGATTTGTTTTTTCTTTTTTGCTTGTTTTTGTCTTTTCATGCTGCTTTTCAAATCAACCATTAAAAATATCACGGTTATGTGTTATGACAGTAAAATAATGAACGAAATGAATGAGAAAAAATATTAAAATAAACCAACAAATTTTTTTTTTTTATAAATTCTGGTCAGCTAGTTGATTACATCTATTGTTTGATTTTCATTGAATGTTTTTCGCATTTACTCTATTTTTTTTTGCCTTTGTAAATCTGTATAAAATATTTCAAGATAACGAATAAAATTGTTAAATTAGCGAGAATAATAATATTTTTTTTTTACCATGAACAGACTTTAGTTAAACAACTGTTAAATATAAAGAAGCAATTAGAAGCTGATTGTTCGAATTGCGGAAGCCTGTTCGCGGAAAAGTGCATATCCACGACACTGACGTGGGTCAAACCTAGAATTTTGAGTCTGCTCTTGAAGAGCTATTGACCTAGTGATGGGGACCTTAGATCCTCAGAACTCACACGATAAAGGCCTCAGTTTTAGATTTTATTCATGGAATGATCAGCTGACCTTGAGCTCACATCTCCCACCAGGAAAATCCATGGCTGTGATTAGTTGATGTGTTATTTTAGTACGCTATTTTTATGACTCTCCCAAGGACTTTTGTATGGTGGATAAATAAACGCGATTTGTGTGCTTGAGATCATTGTGCTTGTTGGGCGTTTGTAAAATACACTTTCTATGCCATATTAAGACTTTTTATTCAATTAGTTTGGGCAGCGGATCAGAGTAGCTTATCGTGTCACTGGTTCATTGTCACGTACTCGTTTATCGACTAAGGTGAACTCCTAATAGTTTCAAGCATATCAAATGACAAGCATAACACCTAGCTCTGAATAGTTTACACATTTAACTTCAGTCAATTTATTATATTGGGTAAATTATACAAATTACACTTGATTGAACTCCACTGGTAACAAGTTGGAAAAACTATGCAATATCATGTTATGATTAAATTTTTTGGGATAATATTGATCATGTACTAACCTGGAATTGAACAGATTCGTTCAGGTCTCAATTAAATCATTAAACCACTATTCAAGATGATTAATTTTCTGAATCAGATAATAAAAGAAACAGACATTAGGATAAAAAGCGTAAAAGCAAAGCGAAACAAAATAAATAGAAGTGAAGAGGGTGAGTTGGACAGTTCAATTTGATGAAGTATGACTAAGCATACATGATCAGGCAAACATAAACGAGACATGCGATAGCCGAATTAAGCAGTGTACATATGCTCTCAAGTAAAAGCAACCAAGATTATAAGCGAATAATTGAGAAGGTCGAAAGACATGTGAATAGTAACTCGTGTACAAAAGTTTAATTGGTTAGTACAAAATCTACAACAACATATTATTACGCACTACAAGCATTTTGCCTTAATGGTAAAAATATTGTTTCCTTACTGTTAGAACCATAGTAAGCTGGTGCTTGCAACGGGTATCATTGGTTATATCAAAACAGCATGTCATTTACAGTTTAAGAAATGAATGACTTCCGTAAGAAATTACTGCTTGTTGACTGTAATATGTAGTATTTCAACTCATAAAAACATTTTAACCTCTGCACTGCAGTTAATAGATCACTCCGACTTCTTTTTAAAGGGATTTCTCGCAATATTATCCACTTACTAGTTTAATAATAAAACAAGGATTCCCATCACGAATTGATATCAGCTTTAATGAAAATATACTTTATCACTTTATCCACCATAGTTTAAATCACTTCATGATAAAAAAACAGAATTTTAGAACCTAATCGTAGCATTATAAATTATTCATTCGCTTCTGCTGACTTCTGATTGGTCGTATGAGTCAACGACTTTTCAAGGTCATTCGCAAGGTTCTCATAGATCAGATTTACAAGCGATGACTGATCATGTATGTTTGAATCACACTGAGTTATAGATGATTCATTAGTCAGATCACTAATCAAATTAGGATATTTAGAATAGATGAATCGATAATTTTATGCAAACACTCACCACACAATATCCATTTTAATCGATTTATTTTCGTGTGAGGTACTGAGATACAGGCAGATTTATCTAATGAAGATGAAATGCGAATTCTAGACTCTATTGATAATCACAATTTGTCTGTTCTATAAAAATTACAAAACATTTAACTGTTGATAGATCTATATTGATATACTTCACATGGTTTATGTTTTATTGAACAGTCAAATACTTGTGTTCATACATCGTAATGTTCTATTAGACAGAAGAGAAAAAAATGCAACAAATATTCCCAGCATGCACTACTTATCGATCTACCAATTATGCGATTAATGATATAAGCAAACAACATCATTAATCAAGATTCATATTCACCACAAACTTCTCGTTTATTTGAAGATTGGCTGTTGAAAGCTACGGAGAACTAACTGGTTAGTTATCTCAAATGCGCTATCAGTGGAATTGACATTACTTTTTTCCTATACTTCGGACACTAGGTAAAATGTCGATTTGAATTTTTTTATTAAAATGTACAATTTTTCTATGGACTAATCAAAAAATTTTAAAAAAATAACTACCAGTAAAAAACATGAAACATTAAAAATTGTCCGTGTTAATTGAATAAAAGCATAAATGGTTAAAACATTATAAAATGTAATTTCGATCATTTTACTGAATAATCAGAATTATAAAGTAAAATATATTTCATGATCATTAGTGAGAACATGCAATTCAACAAAAAAAAATTTAATGTTGTCATCTTAAATTGGAACTTTCACTCTTATACAATAATATTTATGCGCATATCTGAAATGAATAAATCAGTCTAGGCAATTTATGAGTTAGTATTTACTGATATATATATATTGTTTTAATTTATATTATGAAGTTTTTTCAAAATATATTTTGTAATACATATATATATAACCATATTATTAGTAAAGAGTTGTAGAGATTGTGTAATTTCTTTGAAATCATGAACTGATCAGTGTTAGATGATCGTTGAAAATCTTGAAGCACTTAATGGCCACTTTATCCCAGTATGGGATTCTTCAATTGCTCACAGTGTCGTTAATTGATTGAAGTTAAATAACTATACCAGTGCATGTTGACTCAGTGATCTAAAGTTTAGGCATTCATACGCAAGACCAAAGGTTTTGTTTTTGATTGTTGGGTGCGGTACAATGGATGAGTATTGTTAAGTAGTCCTAAATAAGATTATTCATACCACTATAAATAAACAGCATCTTATTCTGATCATATGCATCGTAACCTTGAAGCAACATGTTCATTGTTGATTGGCTCAGATTGAAAACAGAATTAATGAAAAATATTCTAACAAATTTATGAGTATTTGTCTTTAAACTGAACATTTATTCATAGTTTGAATCAGGAACTGATCTTAAGTAAACCATTACTTAAAATCAGAAAGTAATGAATAGTTCTTTGATCAAACTGTGGGCAGCATCTTGGCACTACACATCCACGACCCCACTACAATACTTCTTATAAGTGGCTTCTTCTTCTCTTCTTACACCAGGACCATTACTGAAGAACCACATACTAAGACGAAGCAGTCATCCAGTTAAGGTCTATTATGATGTGTGCTGTTCCAGATCTGAACGCGATATGTACAAACCCCCCCTAACTGGTTACTTGAGCGAGAAGGTAAAAGAAGGAAATAAGATCCGTTTGACTACCGAATAATAAGTACATATCCTCGTCTTTGCATATATATTCGACCTCCCCATAATAGGGAGCTATTTCTTGTCTAATGCTATGTATTCGTCCCTTAGGACGTTCCCTGACGATTATCGGATGGCCTTCATATTATGCCACTTCTAATTCACTCACTACATCAAGAGCAGTCAATAATTAAAACAAAAGCAATCATAAACAATTTTTACATCTTAGAGTTTATGTCCAACCAATTTTTATTCACATAAACGGTTTAAATAATCAAAGAAGGTTACAAAGTACATTCTAAGAATAAAGATCTTGTAGTGGCTTGTCCTGGACTTTCGACAAACTGATTAATCCATTTTGCCTGAATTACTATTCACACGTCTTTCGACCTCGTCAATTATTCGCTTATACTCTTGGTTGCTTTTACTTGAGAGCATATGTACACTGCTTACTTTGCATATCATATGTCTAGTTTAATTTTGTCTGACCATATATACTTAGTCATACTGAAGTGAACGAGAACACAGGTGGGGCAACCGAATTGTATTTAGCGAAATTACAGAGTTACTCAGTAAAATTGGAAAACCATATCGTAAATCGTTAATTTGCAAATTATCAGTTCATCACATCAAACTGGACTGTTCCTGTTGCAAAACATTAATCCATTGTCACTGTTCATGCGTTTCATACAAATTCCATTGTTTTCTAACTCTTCCCTTCTTGATCTTCCTCCATCTTCTGCTGCCCGACATTACGTTGACACTCACGTCATATACCACTTATAAGTAGCTCACACCACAATACTTCATCACAATGAACTTTCCAACTCACCTTATTCACTTCATTTAACTTTGTTTCGCCTTGATTTTACGCTTTTTAACCTCATATCTGTTTGAATGAACGATTGCGAGGAACAAACTCATCCGACACAATCCATCTTTTGCTTCTTATCACCGCTATCACACAAACAGAGGTCATTCAATAAAGATAGAGGGAAGTTGAAGAATATTCAATTCTTCGTCCAAATTGCAGTCAGATCCTAGCCTAGTAAAATCTATCTAACTAATGCCTAGTGTAGCAATGATTAAAAAAAAATGTTTAGACAATCTCAAAAATAAATAATAGTAATAATAATAATAATAATAATAGTAATATTAATCTAGTTATCTATTCTTAATTTACCGGTTCCCTATACTTTTTCATCCGTAATGTTTTTCTTCAGTATACTCACAACAAAAATAGTTTGTTATAAAGTAAACAGAATTCAAAAAATTAAACTATTATCCACAACTGATAAATTATGTACTATCCAAATACTTGCTCATAATCTAGCCGAAAACAAAACTCAATTGATTTATGAACAAAGTTTTTCATTTAGAAAAAATTAATTAATTATGATTACCAATCTATCTTCTATCTATCTTGATATTTGTGAATAATGCACAAGTACATAGACATACCTATTTATCAAGTTATATATATATATATATATATATATCGTTAACTATTCTATTTAGTCAATTAGATTATCGGAAAAATTCCTACATACGTCATTGTAATTCATTGCAATCCATTCTCTTACTTTTTTTATTTATAATTTATTGACTTTCATCAATTGTATTTACTATGACCAACTGAACTAATCTATGCTTAACGATTTCAAACGGGACACTGTAACACATGTATTAGAATGAGAGAGACAGTGAGACAGAGAGCGATGCAATCCATGAGATGACAGTGAATACTTTTCCTTTACTCACTCTCACACACATACACATACATACATACATACAGACATACAGACATTGTTTGTTTTCTCCAATGTACGATAGATAGTATTATCATACAGGATAAGTCGAATTTGTAACTATTCTTTTTCCCATGTCATGTAATAACGCAACAGTGACTTTTACATTTTGATAACAGTCTTCATTAGGTAATAAGATACTATTGTCGTATAATAGTAATAATAATAATAATAATTATTATTATTATTATTGTTTTTATTATCTGTGAGACAATCATTTCTATGGTATTCGTGTTATTCATTATCATGAAAGAAAATAACGTGAATCAAAACTTTTGTGTATTGTGAATGTTGATATTTTATTTTTCATTCTTTATTTATATTGCCTATGTAAGTGCATGTTCGTGTATGTATGTCTGTGTGTGTGTGTGATATTATATATGCATATGCTTTTTCCTATTCTCTTCTGCTCCGATTTCATTGAATCAGTCAACCATAGTTAGATTTCTAAACTTGTTATTATAATTATATTATCAACATGGCTTGGATATATGATTATTAATATTATTATTATTATTACCCTTATTATTACTATTAGCAGTAATAGTTGTGGTAGTATATATTAGTGGTAGTAACATTAGAGCAGGAGGTATTCAATTACGTCATAATGTTCTAGTTAGAACATTGAAAAGGAATAATATTTACACATGAATGAATAATTGTTAAAATGATTTCTGTGTAATGTAACAATTATTATTATTATTATTATGATGATGATGATGATAACATTGATGCTTGGTTACTGGTAGCACGTACAATTAGTAGGATTGACAAAAAATATTAATCAATCTCGTCAGAAACGTATATATATATATATGGATAAACTGAGTGAAATAACTGATTTTGTTTCATTTAAACAAAAGATAACCTAGAGAAAATTGATATTCTTTAAATGTTAAATCCCCTAGATTGATCAAAGTCAGACATTAACACCGTTGGATGCTGGCTCGGCGGTGAAGAGGTTAAGCATTCACACGCGAGACTGAAGGTCTTGGGTTCGATTGCTGGGCGTGCAGGTTGTAGATGCACAATGCTGATAAGTATTATACTAAGACGTATTGACCGTCTAGTCTTTCTAGGTTTCTAATGGTGGTCAAACAATGATCGATTCATAATTTCAATGAAACTCAATCATCTCTATAACTCTATAGTGAAATATATATATAAAATTGAACGCATGATTGCATGTAAAATTTGGTAATTAATGAGATAGCCAAGAAGAAGCATTCTCAAATAAAAGCTGGTCAAGGTTTCAAAACCATCCTTAGAAGGAAACACAAGCATCTGTGTAAGCAACCTGTCAGAAAAAACATTTGACGAACACTGAAGACCATTCCTTTTGAAAAGGATTGAACGACAACATAAATGACGCTCCAAAACTCAGATTCCTCGCCTCACTATAGTCATCACTCGAAACGGCCGGAATAAATGAAGAAACTCAACAAAAAATAAGGCGAACCATAGTACCACCAACACGATCGAAAAGAGAGACAACACCTAACTAACAGCACAAGAACGAGAAGACCTGAGAAATTACTAGTTTATGTTACTTACACTTGTTGTCACTGGTGGAGCATAGGTCGCCAACTAGCAATCTCCGACCAACGTTCTCTTAGGCTCTCGTTTACAGTTATTCCTAAGTAAAATACATTCTTTTGATATCTGCCTTCAACTCCCATAGCAGTGTGTTCTTCGGTATTCTTTTCTTACTTTTGCCTTGCGTACTCCATGTCAGCGCTTACCCAGTGATCCATTTGTATGATTTCCACTGTGCAAATCTTATCCACCACCGTTTTTTCCTAATTCCTTCTTCATTTGGACGCTAGTTCATTCCCTGTTAAGATAGGTGGTTGCTGATGGTGCCTGGGAAATCAAAATTTGGTGATTGGTAATTGGTAAAATAGAAAAACCCTATCGTAAATCGTTAATTTACAAAATATCAATCCATCATATCGAATTGGACTATTCCTGTTACAAACATCAATCCATTGTTTGACATTTCACTGTTCATGAGTTTCATACAAATTGCATTGTGTTCCCGCTCTTCTTCCTTTCTTGATCTTCCCCCATCTGCTGCTGCCAAACATTACGTTTTTACTCGCGTCATATACTACTTATGAGTAGCGTGCACCACACTACTACTATTACTACTAATACTACTACTACTCACCTTGTTTATTTCATGTTATATTCTTCTTATTTTACAGATTTCTCATTCAAGCTGAACATCAACAAAAATTCATTTTATTTTAAAAACTTATACACATTGATTCCGATACAAAGTGAAATTATACAAAACCAACAATAAATTTCAATACAAACAAACATTGTTGATAGAAAATAAGAGAAAGTGAGTGAGAGAGAGAGAGAGAAAAACAGAAAGGGAAAAAATACAGTGAGAAGAATTCAACTGAATACAATAGAAAATTAGGAGATAAATAATAAATGGCATTGATTTTTCATGAAATATAAATTAAATATTATTATTATTAATCATAATAAAAATAATAATAACAGAATAAAAAAATGCAAAAATCTATTCGTACAAATGAACATCAATTATATTATTTGGTGAATAAAGCTCGTGAAAATAGTTTAGCTAAATTATCTGGAAATTTATGGAAGAAAAGTTTAGATACTAGTAAATGGCAATTACGGTAAGCCTGGGATTGAAACAGTTGTTATTATCTATCAATTAATGTATAATAAATGACTAATTTTTTTGTTTTGTTTCTAAAACATTACAATTTACATGTACTATCCAATTAGGTAATATTGTGGATGATCACTGCTAATGTGTGGCCATACCAGGATGAAACAGTTGTCCAATGCTTCCAGATTTCTGATGATGGTCTAGCATTGATCGATGCATGATTTCAAAAAAAAGTAACTCAACAATATCCACAACCACTGTAATGCTTAATTACATTTAAAACAAAAAGTGTCTGTATGAAAATGGCAGTAGTGAATGATCAAAGTCATATTTGTCTAATATTGACAAGTACTGATTGAACTATATCGATCTAGTTGTAAAATGACCACTATTGTAAGTGACTTGGTAGCCGTATACATTACTTTAGGTTCCTGGTTGGTTGGATGTATTGGACACACAATTATGAGCATGGGTTTCGTTGTTAATTATACATTCCAAGTGTTAAAAATGCTTTATATATGTGCATCATTTCTCAGTGTAATCAGCATTTGCTTACGTAATCACTCCAACAGAGTAATAAGTGTAGTTATACATAGTTTTACATCAGAGATTCGGACAGTTCAATGGTAGCGTCTCTGACAGTGAAGGTGAGTGATTTAGGTTCAAACCCACCAGGAAGTACAACCATCCTCGAGATTACAAGTACATCTTAATGACGAATATCAAACAGAAATAAATCTGGGTTCATGGCTTCGTATCAACTATCTCCAAACCTCCTAATAAATAATTATAGCAAATAAAATCGTCCTATTATGGGAATAATCAGCAGCCTGCACTCACAAAACCGCAAGTGGAAATTGAACCAAGGACCTTCGACCTTGAGCGCGAATGCCTAAACTCTTGACCACTGAGTTGGCATCCAGCAATATTATTATCTAACTTCGAAAAATCTACGACTTCGCATCACTTAATCCAACTGTATGATGGAAAATCTCATGTGCTCATCTGTTATGCTGGCATGAATTAAGACACGACTAGATATTAGCGAATGGAAAGGAAACCAGAAACACAAAAACAGGACAGCTAGTACATTCTCTGCGACTCAACCCAGCTGACTAGGGCATGAAGTTCAAATCGTGCGACTTATATAGTACACAAAGCGTCCTTGAAAGAGATAAAAAAAATAGTACACTAAAAGAAGAAACTAACGAATGAAGTTTAAGCTCCTCCTAGGTACGGAACACAATATAAAGTTAATAAGGGGTGCTTTGTCGCGAAAATAAGGAATTCAAATTTCCAAAAATAAATGACAAAATTAAAAGGATTGCCCAGGGATCTAGCATCCTCAACATCATAAATAACTATCTTCGTGAAGGAATTTTCATAGTTCCAGTTAAAAGCCGTAATCACTAGAGTTCAACCCAGTTGTGTGCTAGGCATTTACCCAGCAAAAATAATGCATGCGGCCAAGGAATACTGTGGATTGACTGAAGTTAGGACATTACCACTATAGGATGTTGACTCAGCGATCTGGAGGTTAACCATTCTTACGGAAGGCCAGAGATTCTAGGTTATATCTCCTCTTGTGCAATAATGATGCGTCTTACACTAAGATGAGATGATTTTCTAGTGTCTTTAGGTTACTAGTTATGGTCTAATATTGATCAATCCATGATTTTAGTGAAACTCAACAATCTCCACAACCGTATAATAATAAAGTGAGATCTTTCCTTAAAAATTACTATCTATAACTTACTATTTATCAGTCTAAATGATTATTATCACGATTCCATAACTGAGTTCCTATAGTTTCATATAATCATTCTAAAGTACTGATGCTTCAAAAGTCTGTACAAAGAAAAGTTAATACAATGTTAACATCTGAAAATTTTCAATTGACTGACGTTGTTTGATTTCGATATTTGAAGACGGAAATTTTATCGAATACAACATTTAACTGTACGATAATGTGTTTTTTATTTCTTATTTATAATCAATGAAGATGTTTAGTCAAGTTAGAGAGAGTAGACTTTCACTTCGTGACCTAATCCAGAAAATTTGTGACAAGTAAATTTCATATTTATGCAATCGAGTAACAAATTGACAGTTTGTAAAGAGAACTATAAGTTTGAAATAAATTATTCTGAAAGCAAATAATAATTCTACAAAGTAATCGAAAGTATTTGACTGAAAATCCTCTACCTAAACGATGTATCGTTTGCCACTCGTGTAACCTGTAATCCCAAGGAAATTAATATTCTACATTTCATATTTTGAGACGTTATCACTGATGTATTTTGAACCAACAAGATTCAAAACTGTAAACTATCAATCTGGCATTCAAATATTATGACCACAACAATTTAAAAACAGTACATCATTGAAGTTTGCATTTTTTTTTAAACTTAGGTAACTTAAAGCCTTTACTCTTTTGACATATTTACGAATTTTTTAAAGTACAACTAAACTTCAATGTTAAATTTACCTCTATTTTTTCTTCCTGCTAGTTACTTCATACTTTATCAGAATTTGTTGTTTTATTTTGATGGTGAACGGGCAGAACGACCATCTGGTGTCATATTTTTAGAAAGCTGTTATTGTGAACCAAATGTAAATTTAAAATCTGGACGAGATGATAAAACTGGAGGGCAGCAAGGAGTAAGTGAATTGTATCAAATAGTTTATAGATGGTGGGAAGAGTTATTATAACACCTCACCTTATATTCCAACTACTAGCTTTAATGATTAAGTCGTTGATATAATTCAATAACGGTATCGATCATTTTATATTTGAATGTGTTTACATGTTTACTCGCCTATAACATTTGTGGCTTATTATTGCCTGGTTATAAATACTTGGTCATGTCTCATCACATAGAGTTGACTGACTAGTCTTCTCCACTTCGCTTCGCTTTTCTTATACGCTTTTCATTCTCGTCTGTCTGTCTGTCTGCTTAAATGAATGCATGAAACGAATTCATCCGAGAAAGCCTATTTGGCTTCTTATTATCGCGACCACAAAAACAGGATTTGCCTAAGTATGATATACAGAAACAGAAAGCAGGATTTATTTCATTGTATACTCGATCATTCGTCCGAAATGGAGTCAAATCGCGGGCCACTAAAAGCTTGTCATGATATATCGAACATATCGTACATAGTGCCATGCAACACAGTGCCAGCTAGGAGCAGGGACACATTTATTCTGGTTAGGTGTCTGCTGAACTACTCGTACTTCAGACTAAATCCACCACTCTAACCATAGACGTGTTACGCTGCAGATTAATGAGGCATTGATACCCATTGGCGATGTCACTAAGTGTGAGTTTAGGATCTCGATCCAATCGACATAGTGACCGTGTTCTTATGTCACTGAACTTTTGGGACTAGGAGCTGCAAATGAGGATGAGGGCTTTAAGCAAAGAAAAAGACTTCAACCGAAAGCATTCGCATTCACGGTTGACGACGCCCACATGTGTGGGAAAATCATCGTCTTCGTTCATAATTAGCTTCAAACATCGATAACGAGTTTTAAACAATGAGGAGTTGTCGCCAAAGTGTTGGCTTAACGTCTGGAGTACGTCTAAAAATGAGGATCAATTGGGTTCAAAGACAGGATCAAATTACAGTACTTGTCTAGCTCACTTGCACCCAACTTTCGAAGTAGCAGCCGACCCTTTCAAGCATCATCTTGATTGACGAAATCAAATTTAAATAAATCTTCATAAAGCCGAAACCACATATCAAAAGTAACATCGGCATCAGAATCATAATGAAACTCAGTAATGCTATTTGCGATACCGTCTACTGATGGTGCTGTGGTCGAATTAGATGTGCTAGGCTGTGAGCGAGGCCTAATCTCGATATCTGTCAACACATGCATTGATTTCAGCTTCTGCTCAAGTAATAATTCAAGTTTAGAAGGATCCATGTTTTAAAAACCACCATCGCCAATTGATATACTCGTTAGTTGATATGCTTGAATGTTGCTACGAGTTCATTTTACTCAGTAAATGGAACGAAGATCAACGATACAGTGATACGATAGGTTATTCTAATCCTATTGTCCCAGACCCAGCTGACTAGATCAAGAAGTCTTGATAAGGCGTAGATAATGTATTATACAGGAACCCAGAAAGGTATAGGTTGGTAAGCACACAAATCAAGCTTATTTATACAATGATAGAAACACCCTTTGTGAGAGCCACAAAATAGCGTACTAAAATAGTCCATCAACCAATGACGGCCAAGGATTTTCCGAGTGGGAAATGTAAGCTGAAGGTCAACTAAGCGTCTTTGGCACGAAAACAATAAAATTCAAAATTAAAAAATAGGGACCTTTTCCAAGTAAGTTCTGGGGATCTAACCCCCACCATCAACAAATATATTCTCAATAGGAAAGAAAGCCTGACTGTTTATCCAAGTCGAACTATTTATCCAAACAACCACCACAAAGTTTATTATTATTTTTCTGTAACCCTCACTACTTTATGTCACCATTTACATATTCTTCGTAACCTTTTTCAATACACATAACTAAAAAAATAGAAAATGAAAAAACGTGTCATACAAGATCATCTTGAACGAAAAATAACATGAAATTGACAGTTTCAAACCATATCATAATTCTGATTGTGTTTTATTTCACTTTTTCCTACTTAAACTTATGTTAATTTGTCTCGGCTATTTATTCACTGTGAAGAAATGACTTGTTTTAAGTCATGAAATACGTCAGCAAAATACAAATTTTTACTCAGTTGAGATATCATTGAGAAAAATTTTATAATTCTTTTGTTTTTATAAAAATAAAATATTCTTCTTGTTAATTTGAAACATTAACACAGTTAAGGTTGATTCATTTATAAGAATTGTTTGAATCTTTTCAGTTGTTAATGTTGACAGCTGCAATTAATTAGTTTGTTTTGAAGTGTGTACGAATCGACGTGAAATCACTATGGAGTCATAACCATTTTAAGCAAAGTTGGAGAGTGGTTTGAAGTGAAGTGCAAAATAGTGGTGTCATTCTATTCGAGACTCATAAGCCGGATGTCCCTGAACCCTAATGTTGATGTCCACACTTGAACTAAAATCCAGTATATTTGTTGAACAACGGAAAGATTCGAAACACTCTTATATCTGAATTAAAATTCACTCCTGTTACGTAAGCTAGTGATTATCTGAACTCAGTAGCTCAGTGTATAATGTATTGAGCGTTTGAATCGGAAACTGCTGGATTCGAGTCACAGACGCAGATATATCCGAATGATGAGTTCAAAATAGGAGGAAATACGTGTTCTGGATTCCACCACGAACTAACATCTAACTCTGCTTGAAATATTTGAGGTTAGTTTTCTATTATCATAAAGTAAGCTAGAAGAAAAGTACTAGAAATCAGTTTACTTCTTACAAGTTTTTCATCTATCCACAATCCTTTGAAATCTTGCATTTCAAGTTGTACATCGAGTACAGTACTGTTCATCGATTCCCATTTTCAATGTAAATCATTTGAATCCTGATACGATCATCTAATTGATTTATGTTCAGTAGAAGCAAAGAGTATCATGGAGTTTATTCAATAAGAGATTGTAGGTTCACGATACTGATCGATTTTAATAGAGAACAAAGTATCTAGTTAGCAAATGGTTCTCTAAATTTGTATGTTATCAAGAGTACTTCTATCAGAAAAAGGTTTATCACAACTTTTCATTGTACAAATGAGTCTGTAATATTCAACATTTAAAACAATTTTTCTGCTCAATTTAATGAGTAAGTGATTTATTTATAATGACGTGTGATTTTCATTGGAGATTTCATTACAAACCTTCATATATTATTTATTTTCATTCGAAATTTTAAACAAAACTTAACTAAGAATAACACAAAAAATTTTTAAAATGAACTCTAGAGAAAATTACATTTTAAAATACACAACACTTACTCACTAAAATGGATTGCAAAGTGTTCAAAACTGCTGAATACAACACATTTATTGAACATTGATCACAGTGAGCTCTTTAATTTGAGCTTAATTATCATAAATAAAGACCTAGAGATATTTCTGTGCTTGAAGAACATGTTTCCTAAATAACAAACTGTAAGAACGTGTAACATTAAAGCTTACTCATTTTTACCAATATGCATTCACTGACTATTATTAATTCTCCTCATAGTTTTGTCTACTTCTAGACATTTCTTCTTAGGAAAAAAGCGAAACTTGAAGAACATGCTGTATAAACGTCTTTTAATTCATCCTAATTCTTTGTATATACATATTATTATGTATATGTGTGTATGTATCGTTTATGTATGTCACCATGTTTGTGGATATCAGTTTAAACATTTGCTTCATTTTCAAGAGATATTTAAACGCTACAACAACAAAGCTACTACTAGTTCATTCATCATAATAAATAACGATAATATAGGCTAGATTAGATGAATTTTGATGAGCTCATTGTTGCGTAACATATTCACTATTGGTACTATTATTATTATTATTGTTATTGCTGCTTCAATAATTGAAACATTTAATAGTAGTACAGTTATCCACATAAGCAATGAGACCATAGTATTTGTATAAGAAAGAGTACACATACATAACTAGTTACATGTAGACATAGTTATGGTTCAATGATATTACTACTGAAAAGAATCATTCTTTACTTTTATTTGCATAAATTAACTTAAAGATTTGGTGGTTATACATAACTATTTATCAGAGAAAAAAACTACTTTTTTTATAGGCAAATATTTAATATCCATCAATTTCATAGGATAATTTCATGACATAAACTTAAATAAGAAATAATTCTCAATGAACATGCGTATGTACCAAAAATGAAATGCCACAAGAAACCATTCGTCATTGTAAAAAAATTTCAATATGTCAGTCAAACATCTTAACTAGTACAATTATTTACTTTACTTACCTACTTACTTACTTACTTACTTACTTACTTATGCCTGTTACCCGTAGTGGAACAAAGGCCACCGATCGGCATTCTCTAACCTACACTGTCCTGGTCTCTCTTTTCCAGTTATATCCAGTTATTGTTTATTCTTTTCGAGTCTACTTCCATTTCTCGGAGTAATGTGTTCTTTGGTCTTCTCCTTCTTTTCCTTTGCCCTTGGGGATCGGAAGTCAGAGTTTGCCTTGTGATGCAACTGGGTGATTCGCGCAATTTGTATCCTATCTATCTACTTCCAACACTTCTTCCTGATTTCTTCCTCTGCTGAAGTCTTGTTTGTTCTCTTTCATAGTAGGTTATTGCTGATACAACACAACATGCACCAACCAAATTACACTTGATGTAAACACCTTTACTTACCTGGGCAGCATCGTTGATGAGCAACATGGATCTAATGCAGATGTAAAGACGCGGATCTAGAAAGCGAAAGCAGCACTTTTACAACTGAAGAACATCTAAAACTCAAAACCATTATCAACCAACATCAAAGTCAGAATTTTTTATGCAAATGTTAAGACAGTTCTATTGTATGGCGTGGAAACTTGGAGAACCATGAAAGCTATCATGCAGAAGATGCGAGTGATTAATAACAGTTGACGATGCATGACACTTCATTGTTAAAAATCGGTGATGCTTTGAGGATAATCTCAGAAAAATAAACTGACGTGATTCAGATACATTGAAATAGTAAAAAATAACAGATATGCTTAGTTCTACGAATATCAATTATCAGATTCTATTGTTAATTCTGAATAGGATCATTGACATGTTAGGCTGAATCATTTTCACAATGAACAGATCTACTGACAAGGTTTAATTGATTCGTCACCATGATAACTAATATCATTTTTTAATGAAACCATGGACCTAGATTTTATTCTGATTGAGTCATGTCAAAAAAATGGTACTCGTTATTTGGATCATGCTTGCATTTACTGAAATCTATTTCGAAGCGAGATTCACTACTCATGTTTCATCCTGTCTGATACATGTTAGCTGGATGCAATTTCATCCATGTTGACATTCGCCTTAAGACTTGAACCAAGATCATTTGAATCTAAATCCTAACACACAATGTCAACCAAGCTATTGAATCTAGGAAGTTAATGGTTGTGTCAACTAGTATGATGTTTACAAGATTATTAGTAAGCGTTTGAATAGTCTTGATGTCAATATTAAAAAGGCTAATGGATATATAGACCCAGCGACTCAATGGATAACATTCGAGTTTTTATGCGAACAACTATAATGGGATCTAGATGGTATATCCAAAATGACAGATTTCAGTTAGGATTTAAACTTGCTCCATGAATCTATTTATTTCATAAAACTTCCTATTGGAATGTTTGTAACTTGTACAAAATACAAATACTATCAACAAAGACCAAAATATCAAGAATAAAATAATTCAAAACCTTATTACTATTACCTTATAACTGATTAGCTTCTATGTTTTCTTCAAATTATTCACACAATTCTGTTCATATCGAATTGATTTAAATTTTTAAATTAAACAAAAGATAAATACATTGCGCTATCCATCTAACAATACTAATCCGCATTCCTCATCACCACTAAAACTAATGGTGCTTTTAGAGAGTATATATTTTAATATTCTCACTATTAAACGTATTTGTGTGATGATGAAGCATGATTATTTTAGGAATGAACATTATTATTATTATTGATTAGAAGCATTTTTGAATGATGTTAACTGTAACATTTGACTGAATTATTTCGTCTACCTGCTCAAATAAGGTGTGATAATTTGAGCTGACGCATGAATGTAGCAGATTTTATGTTGCATTAAAACTAATTGACTGATTGACATTTCATGAGAGTAAAAGAACACAAAGTTTAATAAAATCTGTGCATGTAACTTGTTGTAAACAAATCTATCTAAACAATATGTGGAATAATCAGAAAGAGGTTGTATCTACATCAGATAAACATTGAAGAAAGTGAAATATATATTGTAGATATGAAGAAATGAATTTATAATTCAAGTGAATGATTCTGTTGAACTTAAATCCTTTTAGCTGAATAGTTTAATCATAAGGTCATCATTGTATATTTTTTTGGAAATCGTCAGCATAAAATTCAGGCAAAAGTGAGCTGTTCAAATTTCTTCACATCTACGATTATCAGATTATTTTATCAACTGTAGTCCTAACTGATTGATGTTCATTCACTCCTATTTTATCACTATCTATACATTCATTATGAGTATTTTCCTACGTTACTTGATGTTAGACCATATAATTGTTAATGAATTTTATAGTTGATTGATAAGTTAGATCGGCTTTGATATGTTTATTGATTGTTGATTGTAAATCAGTGGATAAGCTATTTTTCATAGATATGAATAAATTTGAACAGCTCAATTCTATCTGAACTTTGTACTACCTCTGCCACTGATGATGTGTGTTACGTTCGTCACTAGGTACGCTTGAAGCTATTACGAGTTCACCTTAGTCGATAAACGCGAACAAGACAATTACCAGCATCCAGGTAGGCTACCTTGAATCCCAAAACTGTAAAACAGAAGTCTTGATAAGTGTAGAAAGTATATTCTACAAATACCCAGGAATCACACAATACAATCAAGCACACAACTCTCGTTTATTTATATATCATAGAAACGTCCTTGGGACAGTCACAAAAATAGCACACTAAAATACACAGTAGCCAATCACAGCCATGGATTTTCCTGGTGGGAAATGCGGTCTCAACGTGAAATCCAAAATAAGGCATTTATCAAGCGAGTTTTGGGGATCTAACATCCCCAACATGATGATGATATTATCCTATTGGATAACAGAAGTTTCACAATTAAATTATCCAGTTCAGATGATAGGATTTTGATATTTTTGTTTAAATGTATACTGCTACTTAAAAGTGAAAAATGAATATACATAGATCTCTTTCATTGATTCATTTAAACACATCCACTTATCATCTCATTTTTTGCCTATCTTTTAAACGCTTTATACATTTTATCCGATTAAATCAGATTAGAGTTTTTCTCGAAAAAAATAAAAGTAACCTATATTCATTCATATTATACATGATACAGGATCATTTTTAACATCAAACTATACTTCGAGGCTGCAAGTAATTTCATTCAATTTTAATTGGAATTTCTACACTGGAGTGTTTTCTCGAGATTAAAAAAAAAATTAAGGACGAACAATTTGTATATTGTGCATCAGGATATAATATTTCAATGGTACTTATAAAATAAATCACTTATCGATAGATAGATAGATAGATAGATAGATAGATAGGAAGATAAAATAGAATATCTTATCTGAAAATGGTCAGTGCGTGATATAATATTGATTTATTAATCGAACTGTTTTTATCAGTAATTAGGTTGTGTAGATTATTAGATCACGACCTATGTCTGAGAACTGAAACCTGGAAACACTGGACTGCTGTTTTATTTTAATATGAGACTTCTCAGAAGTTCCAGTTCACAACTCTGTCACAGTGTATCAAACTCAAGGTCTTAGGTCTCTCATGCGAGTGTTCAACCTTTAAACCAATGAGTTGGAATCCAATAGTGTACATGTCTAAATCTAACATTTCTCTAACTACCTTTTGTAGGAGGTACCCTCCTTACAACTCACTGGTCACAAATTCTCATGAGAACTTCGGGAACCTTCTCTCATGATTACTCAGTGTTTTTCAATTTATGATGTAATTTTTAGTTACATATCCAATGGGTGTACAATGATGTTTTTCATGTAAATAGAAATAGCTTACAATAAATTGATCACTAAGTGATAACTAACGTCATGTTTATCTAGTGCTGCTGGTACCCAGCGCTGAGTGAATTCTATCGATCAAGTCACTAGCTGATCACTAATGTAAATGGTTTGATACCGTCTACACTGTATGGAATTATTATCATTGTTATTTACTTAGAGAATAACTGATACAAAGGGGCGCCAAAATATATATTCACCACACAAATCATTAGATTTGCGTACATGCTGGTATACTGCTCGAATGTCCAAGTCATAGTAGGTGATTTACATGGGTGTCACACCGCGAGCCTTTAACATACAGATCTGATCCACATAGTGGTGAAGTAATGCTAATCGATGCAGTTCGGAATCTGGTGACCATCAATCGGTTCATATACCAGTTGTTCCCTCTGTATCATGGAAACCCAGTGTATCATTGGTTTGGAATCAGAGTTTTCCAACTCCCATAGCTGAATCCTCTGTACTCAACAACCCAGTTTAGGCATATAACATTCGATTTCCTTCTAATGACTTTTGTAAGCAAAACATATGCGATCAGAAGGCAGTGAGTAGTGCTTCCCTATCAGTGACTATATACGCGTGGCCATATGAGAGCGTTTTATGGGAGACAGCAGACCCTTTCACACTCGGCCGTACTAAGGAATATAGGGGCAGTCTTCAGAAAGCTAGGCACTACCTTATCATATATTTGTTAGCACGCATCAATAAATTGTGTCTTTAATCAGTGGATTGTCAACAAGAATATGTAACACATCACAAGTATACAAGAATTGAATAGATATACTTTATAAATGTTTTAATTACACTTGATATTCAAATAATAATGGCACAGTCATCCCTTGTACATCAGGTTTCTGAAGAAATTCTATTAAAAATCTGAAACCTAATTTTTGCTCTTGTTGACATTTATCAATAAGGTATGTTTTACTACACTTTGTGAAGTACGATCTTAACGCATTCAATATCACAGTCGTAGAGGTGAGATCTATATCGTTCAAACCTCACAAGAAACATAAGTATATTTAAAACTGTAAATATGCTTTGATCTAATGTAATGTAAGGCTCCTTATAAATAATATCTCTAATCACTTAACAAAAAAAACACCCGATATACTAGTCACTTAGATTATTAGACATAATGAAATCTTATTCGTAAGATTTGACCAGTACTAAGAACTAGAAAAGTTAAATGTAAGTCATAGGATATATTTATTAGAATCATGAATTAATCTTAGTTAAAAAAAATTACTAGAGATCTAAACTCTCTGAACTGTCATTGTTTCATCTAAATATAAGACTTAGAGGAGTATACTAAAAATACATCTACTGGTTTCTGCTGATCTTAACACACACCAACAAACAATTCAGGCATGGTCATACGTTTAAAAAAACAATGGTTCGTTAAATAAATCTTGATCCGTATTAGTTGGACATAGTATATTATTGTTTTATTGCAAAATACCCTTTCCTATGAGCTTTTGAGTAAGCCAAGAGCATGATCTGTCAAATGGTTGATAGCAGTTAACACTAGTGGTTTATAAACATCACTGATAACTTTTTAGCCAGTGATATAGGTTCAAATTCCATAGCAAACATCTTTACTCTCATAAGTACAGATAAGCTGCGTTACCCAGTATTGATTAAGAGGGACCCATAAGAAAATGTAATCCACACCATTTCGAATTATTTCCACTAACTGTACATTAAACCTCCCTTGATAGATTTTAATCAGTACTTATTAAATTGAGACAAACAGGAACATTAATAGCTATTCACTAAGTACAATCACAATTTTTACAAAATTTACTCAACTGATGAATAGATTGTTTTGGATGAAAATGAATTTACCGAATTAAATTTTGTTAGTAGTGAAAATTTTTATCTTTTATACATCGATATCTTTTTTTTTTTTTTGTCGCAATCTAATCAAATGATATTTTATTTTATTTTTTTTGATTTAATGTAATTTAACTAAAAGTATATTATTTTTATGTTGTGAATTAAAATTTATTCAATTCTATTGGGTTTTCAAATATTTATCATATAAATTACATCATAGTAAATGGAAATAATTGAACGGTATACTGTCATGTTTGTTAGAATTATGTTAGTATATATACATATGTATATATGTGTACAATAAAACTAATTTCAGTTAGCTAATCTATGCTTTTAGTAATCTAACGAAATGGTTCTATCTACAAAATATTATACATTTTGTGCTGAATATGATTAGTGTAATTTTAAATGACTCAGTTCTAAAAATGCTTGGTTAGCTTAATTGAAACACTATAAAACTTGGAATTTAAACAGTGGACGTTCAAGCTTCCTATCAAGCCTTAATAATTTTGAAGACAAACATAAATCACTTGACCTGTTACTCTCCATTTTTATGACTAAATACTGATGAAATTGATAGTGAAATGATATGGAATGTCTGTAGTTCAGTAAGAAGACTTTGAGATATTGTTTTCGTAACTGATCTGGATGACTTAAATGTGTGACAAACATTGTCAAAATGGAGTATATATTTTGAAGTTGTTCTGTTGATGTTGGGGATGTTAGATCCCTAGAACCCACTTGATAAATGCCTTAATTTTTGATTTTATGTTTCCGAGCATGGGCTGATCAGTTCACTTTGAGACCGCATATCTCACCAGGAAAATCCTCGGCTGTGATTGGTTAAGAGTATTTTAGTAAGCTATTTTTGTGACTGTCGCAAGGATGTTTCTATGATGTATAAATAAACTCGATTTGTGTGCTTGATTGTATTGTGTGATTGCTGTGTGTTTGTAGAATATACTTTCTACGCTTATCAAGACTTCTCTTTTGCCTTTTTCGAGTCAAGGTAGCCGACCTGTCTCATTCTCGTTATTCGACTAAGGTGAACCGGTAATAGTTTCAAGCATACCTAGTGACGATCATAACAGTTGACATGATTTACAATTGGTTATTGTCTATATACATATAATTATTTGAATCATTTTATTGATCTTCATCTCCTCTTAACTTTTCGTTAACTTTTCAATCGTTTACCATTTTTCTTATTGGATGGATATTTCGAGTCAGGTTGTGCCACGGGTACACATATACGCACACTCACAGACATACATGTCATAGACACATACTCAAATTAACCGTAAAGTCTAATAACAAGACAAGTTTGTTAGTGTGAGGTTATTCACATGTATTTAATGCTTGGTTAATTTCTAGTACGTAAAACTTCTAGGCACTTTTCAGGTCAGGTAAGGTATTAGAATGGAATTTTTTTACCAAGTAGTTCATTCTAAGTATCTGTTTGTAATCCTCAACTGTCTAATATGAAAACATCACTTTAGGCCAACCGAAAAAAATCCTAGATTTAAAATACAAATAAAATGAATGTGGAAATCAAATAAACCCAGTCAATACTACATTTCCATATTCAACTGTTAATTATTAAGTCAACTAGGATTTTATCGAAAATGCTGAATACCACACATTTATTCGTGAGTTTAATCTCAAACAACTATCTTCATAATACTATGATGAAAAAATCAGAAATGTGCTCACTAGTGACCAGCTTTGGAGGAAATTCTTGGAGCTCTAATGAGAAGATATGACGAGTGGGATTCAACCTTGTCAGGTGTTGGCAGTAACTACCGAAAACAATGGGTGAGGTTGCGCGAAATATGTTGATCATAGTAAGACATTAATACCGTTGGATGCCAGCTCAGTGGTCCAGAATTTAGACGTTCGCGTGCAAGACTGAAGGTCCTGGGTTAAAACTCTGTGAGTATTAGGAGTCATAAGTGCACACTCCTGATGAGTCCTATGCCAGGATGAAACGTCCGTCCAGTGCTTCCAGGTATCTTATGGTGTCCTAAAAATAATTCGTTCATGATTTCAATGTCAATGATAAACCTGTTGATAATAACTCATGTAGGTCATCATCAATTAATCGAAAAATGAAGCCTCCTATTTATAAAAAGTCATTTTCTTCTTTCATTTACAAGATACAGTGTTACTAGTAAATGAATTCATCTGAAAGAAAAAACCAGTAAATAATTATACTTTGTAGGTACCTGCACCTTCCGATTAATGATATAATGAGCTACAATTTAACAGGGTGTATCTCATGTGAATGCTCTCAATATTACCAAATATTTACAAGTAGTTTGGTAAAGTTGGATAACAGCTATCAGTTTAATCCACTTAGCTAATGATTCCATATAGCCACTAGCTTGTCCCCAATAGATTGCGTAGTTGAGCATTGAAAGCAAAAATTACTGAATTCGATTACCTGTGCTCATATCAACACAAATCTAATTTTATCTCCAGCTGACAAGTCTTAATTAAGAGAAAATTGGACCCTAGATTCGTCTACTAACCACTCACTATTCATTATACACAAATAAATAATTATTTTTCTCAAAATAATTAAATTTTTATCCAGACATTAAATTATTGTAAAAAGAAGTAATCATTGAGAGAGAGGGAGAGAGAGAGAGTAAAATCATAAATTTCATTCTCAATTAACAAAAAATAAAAAATAAAAAAAAGTAAATCCCATGATTTAAATTACATATTTTAAAAACTCCAAGTTTTATTATTTATTAAATTGAATTTTCAACAAATTTCTAGTTTAAATCAACTTTCCACATTTTTTTTCTTCTTCTCTAATTTTTTAAAAAAATAATGAATTATCTAAAAAGCCAAGCATTAACAACAATTATAATAAACCTGAAATAACATAAACCAGTGTGTATGCATAAACAATGTGACTTTCATTATCGTTCAATGTCCAAGTTTTTTTATTTTCTACTACAGTTCTTATCGTTTGTTTTTTTTTTTTATGATTTGTATTCCGACATTTTAAAAGCTATAAATGTTTCCGATTAAATTAGTTGTTTTTTTTAAAAAAAAATTAAATGAAAAGTTTGAAGAGTATGATGACAGGGAAGAAGAGGAGGTGGAGGGAATGAACAAAACCTTATTCATCAATCAATGCATCGATGAATGTAGAATAATAAATTTGAATTATCATAAATAGGAAATGAAATTCGATTTTAAAATTTTTTTTTCATTTTACTGAATGAACTATTTACCTTGATTAGTAAGTACTTTTAATTATTATAACTTTTCAATTCATCATTTTCATATGATGATTTTTATTTTGCCCCAATATGAATAGGTGGATAAATTGTATTTTTTCCTAGTGTCAATCATTTCTTTTACCGCCTATATAGTGTCTGTGTTGAGAAATAATTCACGTCACGATTAGTAATTAGTATTTTGTTTTGATATGCAGGTAATCAAACTCCATATTTTTAAAAATTGCAACTTCAGTTTGGATTGGATAACTTAACATACTCAGTAACACTGTTAGATACCGGCTCAGTGGTCCGATGGTTAGGCGTTCGTACCGAAGGTCCTGGGCTCGAATCCTGCGAGGTGCAGGAGTCGTGCATGCGCACTGCTTATGAGTCCCATACCAGGACGAAACGGCCGTCGTGCAGTGCTTCCAGGTTTCTAATGGTGGTCTAACATTGATCAATTCATGGTTTCAAAAAAATAATAATTTACTCAATGAAACAATCAAATTCTATTTTGATTTTCAAAAGCGATTTGATCAAAATAAGTTAGTTATCTAATTTGTTGATGATTTAACAGTTTCTACAAATCTTATGTTAATCATTACTATATGCATGATAGTAGTTTATTTAGAGAGGTGATTTCAAGAGTTGTAGTAAAAACTGTGACTATCGGAGTTCAACTATTTCTGGTATGAAACAATCACTCATATTAGTCAATGCAAAACGATCGCTTGGTATTTTCAACTGATTCAAGTTATACAGGTATATAATTAGTAGTCTAGAGGTCAACTACTCATAATGAGACTTGTCTATTCTGGTTTCGATCCCTGGTGAAATCATGTTTGCACACATCTGAGAAATCATCTACTAGGACGAAGCAACCATCCGATACTTCCTCGTTTCCAATTACAGTCTAATCGACATTAGTTCGTGATTCATTAAACTTTGAATATATGCTTCATTCTAATCTAAAAAGATAGTCTATTAACCTTGAAACACATGACAATATAGTTCATTTCACTCAAACGTTATTAGTCACGCTTCAGTGGTCAATATTATTTTTTGTTTAGACGCTTCAATGATAAAATATTTATTAACAAGTTACAATTCTACACTAATAACAGGTTTTTGATGAAAATCTGTCAAGATTACTAACAGTTATTTAATAAGAAGTTTAAAATTAGTAAATATCGGAAAACTAAACAAGAGAGATCAGAATTTCTAAATTCATGAATGTAATTCAAAGATTCTGAATATTCAGAAATGAAGGGAATGTCTTTAGAACTATTCCGCTCTATTCTTAATCATTATTGCCTAACTGGATCTCTTGACCAGATATTCTGATGAAAACTAACAATCTTAGTAATAAATTTTGTAAAATCTTTATATTTACTTACCTACCTACTTCTTTAGGCCTGATAACTCACTCTGCGCGAACATTTCATGTACGCATATTAATTATTGCTCCGGTAGTCAGAAGGGGTGTCGGCCTTACAACTTTCGAAGAAACTCTTCAAAATGTAAGCCTTCCAACTGCCAGAGCAGGAGGTTAATGGTCTGAATTACTTTTTATGGTTAGTGTTTTTCTAGCGAGTTGATTTTATACGGGATGAGGTCGCTAGCTCCATGCCCGACCCTTCTTCTTTATCCGGCTTTCGGACTCTATAAAGGGTTTTAGGCGGAGTTTTAACCTTGATATATATATATATATATATATATATATATATATATCACATGAAATTCTGTTTAACTAAAAGATGTCTTCACCTTCTGAAGGGTTATTTCAAAAATCAGTGGAGCATATTTTCAACCTTAAGTTCAAGAGCTGTTGAAAATAAATGATTTTTGTAAAAAGTTTTTCCTTTGAAGATAACATGATTCCATGATTCTGTAGAAGTTAGTGGTTGAATAAAACAACTTTCATCAGTTTTAAATGATTATTTAGCTAAAGATTATTGTGAGAGTTGTAACTTATCTCAGAATTGTCATTCATTTAAATACTCTATTACCATGGCACTGGAAAAAATTGGATTTTGTCTAAAATTTCACTTTTTTAGTATATGCTATGTACCTCATTGTCTGATTCAAAAACATCACACACGTCTTGGTTACCAGTTTAAGTGGCTCCCTAGAGTATACACTTTTTCAGGATATTAGATGACAACTAAAACAAAACCTGCAGCTAACTATACCACCCTAACATAGGAATATAAGTAAATATGCGACGTCTATTATTACCTAGTGTTAAAGAATGAAGCGTGGAATACCTAAGAGATACAATAAAGCTTTACTAATCTACATTATTGGAACACTGAAAACAGTACAGGTGCGCATGCCCACAATTAAGTCACAACCGATAGTGTTTTGGATTCAATAGACGATTCAATGTGTATGTGTAACTATGAGGCAAAAACAAGTAAGATGCTAACTGCAATTATAGTTGTTTCAGTGTAGATTAGTAGTCTTGCTTTGTTGGCTAAAAGATGAATGAATCCAAAAAAGATGATTTTTGAGCTCTCTTATTAAAATTCTATTGGAGAGGTTAGATCCCCAGAACTCACTTGGAAAAAGTCCTAATTTTCGATTTTTTATGCTTTCGCGCATAAATCGCTTAGTTGACCGTCAGCTTACGTTTCCCACTCAAAAATCATTTACTGCGATTGGTTGATGGATTATTTTAGTATGTTATTTTGTGGCTCTCCCAAGGACGTTGCTATCATTGTATAAATAAGCTTGATTTGTGTGCTTGTTGACCTCATATATTCTGGGTGCTTGTAGAATACAATCTCTACGCCTTATCAAGACTTCTTGATATATTTAGCCGGGCTAGGGACAACAGGATTAGAATAGCCTATCATGTCACTGAGTTATTGTTTTCGTTCCGTTTACCGAGTAAGTTGAACTTGTAATAACATTCAAGCATATAAAATTCAACCTTAGATAACTTTTTTTATACTCTAGACAAACCAGACAAAAGTCATGAGAGATACTGACGACTACATGCTATTGACTTGAACTTCTAAGAAAGAGAAGTATGCTATTGATTGAAATATTGTAGCTGAATTTCTTGAGAGAAGATGCATTTATACATCAATAAGTAATCCCATTTAGTCTTAATTCAAGTTTAATCAACAAATACTATTTTTTTATTACTCACCTTTGAATTTCTCACTTAAGTATCTGATCAAATACATGTACAGATGATATTTTATATGACTAAAACGAATATCGGATAAACACAAATCATGACATTAACTTTTCTCCCTTAAATCATGTGATATGATCATGGAAAAAGTAGCTTATTGTAGTGTTAAAAAACATTCTCCAACAACACAGAAGGAAAGTTCTATTCACTATTTCAATACAAACTACTTAAAAATAAAAAATAAAAACTGTAACTTCATTTCTAAATCCTTAATCGATATTGCTATGTTTAAATGTAAATCATAAAACAAAAAAAACCATGTAGATATTCGTAAAACAATTGCTTTACCACGAAACGGATATCCTATAGACATATATATATATATATATATATATATATATATATATATATATATATATATACATGATGAATGGATAGATTGTTCGGCCGATCTTTTTCATTTCTCTATCTCTCTCTCTCTCTCTCTCTGTTTAATATACACATCATAGAACAACAAAATCTGTACGACAGAAAAAGACAAACTTCCGTCAATGCATGAATTAATGTAAAGTCTCAAGTGATATGATCATTTTTCTCTGCATAAACCTATTTATTTATTATAGCTATTCTCTGATGAGTTAACAATATTATACTCGTATTGGTTAATTTATATATATATATATAGATAGATATATTTATTGCTTGAAAAAGTAAACTAGAGTTCCCCACATGAAAAATGTTTCTGATTCTCTTCTTCTTCTTCGTCTGATTTTTTCTCTCTCTTTTCTCTCTGTCTTTGTCTTTTGTGTGGTTTCCTTATTGTTCACACGACTATCAATCAAAAGAATTATTTTACAATATCATTTCGTAAAGAAGGTGTACGTCAATATGATCTACGTGCTGATACTGAAGAAGAATGTTTCATGTGGGTGGATGCAATCAATAGTGCCAGGTAATTGAACAATAGTAATGATAATAAAAGAGTAAAAGTATTTAACAAGTTTTGTTTTAATTTTATCCTAAATTACCATTTTTATTTGAGGTATCATGAAATGCTTTTATTCTCTTCTTTCCAGGTAACTTTTTAATTATTTCATGACTTTTACACAGAAAATAATTGGAAGTAGAAGTTTGAAAGGTCTAGTTGATTTAAGTCATACACTGCTTACCATTCATCAACAAGGTTTATTTGAAATTTGGAGGGAAAGGATACCTACTGTAGCGTTTGGACCTACATAATCCATTTTCATAGTCTAAAACTTTATCATTGAGTTATTTAGTAGTAAAATCTGGCGAAACTTGATGTGAATAAGTGATCAGAGTGAAAAAAAGAAACTGTGAACATTGTTTTGGTAGAGTAGAAATCGGAAAGCATACAACAGAGTGATTGGAACTTAATAGATAACTATGACAGCTAACTTTTGATTCGTCACTCACTTAAATACTTAGATACTGACTACCTAAACTACTGTTTATTACAGCGAAATCTTTCACTTCTGGAATTTGAATGGATAACCAAAGGTGGAAGTATGGAAGAAGCTTAACTTCTTCTTTCGGTTAGTTATGTGACTTTACATTCCTAAAATCATTTGGAATTTACTTACTTACTTACTTCTGCACTTACTTACTTACTTACGCCTGTCACCCACAATGGAGAATAGGCCTCCGATCACTGTTCTTCAACCTACTTTGTCCTGAGCTTTCCTTTCCAATTCTGTCCAATTTTTGTTCATTCTTCTCATATCTGTCTCCATTTCTCGATGTAATATGTTTCTTGGCCTTCCTCTTTTCCTTTGACTTTGAGGATTCCATGTGAGTGCTTGTCTTGTGACACAGTTGATTGTTTTTCGCACTGTTTATCCTATCCACTTTCACCGCTTCTTCATGATTTCCTCCTCCACTGCAATCTGGTTTGTTCTCTTGCTCGGTAGATTATTGCTGGTGTGTGGCCAATGAATCCGAAGTATTTTGCGTAGACAAATGTTCATTAATACTTGTATCTTCTGGATGATGGCTTTCGTAGTTCTCCAAGTTTCCGCTCCATACAGTAGAACTGTCTTGACATTTGTATTGAAAATTCTGATTTTGGTGTTTGTTGACAGTTGTTTAGAGTTCCAGATGTTCTTCAATTGTAGAAATGCAGCCCTTGCTTTGCCAATCCGCGCCCTCACATCTGCATCGGATCCACCTTGATTGTCGATGATTCTCCGCAGATATGTAAAGGTGTTAACGTTCTCCAAGGCGTGCTCATCAAGAATGATTTGGTTGGCGTATGTAGTGTTGTATTGGAGAATATTGCCTTCTCCTTTATGTATGTTGAAACCTGTTGCTGCTGAGGCTGCTGCTACACTGGTCGTCTTCTCTTTCATCTGTTGCTGCGTGTGCGATAGAAGAGCCTAATCATCTGCAAAGTCCAGATAGTCCAGCTGCATCCTGGTTGTCCTATGTATCCCTTGATTGATCTCTTTTAATACTTTTTCAATCTGTTATCTTTTTTATTTACGCTAAATTAAATTCTTTCAAATTGACAAATCTATCTATTCAGCCTAGTTGGATAGAGCAAATGAATCCTTGTTTTTATGATGAACTGTACCACAAATGAATTTTCAATATAAATGTAAACATTTTAACAATTAGTTTCTGTTTCAGTGTTACTCTCTGGAATTCTGTTCATTTTTTATTGGAAAGAATCATTTCTCTACTTGAGGAAATTAGAACATCACTCGTTTTTGTTATTCAGTGAAAATTTTTTTAGCATTATTTATTAGTACTTACGGATCTTCAGTGTAATGCCTCTTTTTTCACAGATTTTAATATATTTGGCTTATGAATGTCAGTACAGTCTAACAAGATTGTCTCATCTTATTTGAGACTTGTCTGTTTACTAACGTCTACTGTTGATTTTTCTTATTAAGCCGTGAACCTTCAAACACTGGTATATGATTCCCCAAACTATTGAGTTTTAACAACTAATAATCTGTTTAATAGCTATGATTTTTATTCATAACGATTTAAATGATCTTATTGTTGCTATTATCTAGAATGATATGATTTATTCGTGAATCAAAATATACAAATCTACAAACACTTATACTTAATATGCACAAATTATATGATCATTGTCATTGGTAGGCTTATGTAAATTTATTATTCATAAGTGAATGAATTAAACGAATATAAATCATTTGGATACATTATTTTTTGGGAAGATAAATTATACTGTCTAATAAAATTGAGTAGCAATAATAGCATCTAACAAAAAAAGGTTTGAAAATATCATACCTATGAAACAGATTAGTAGCTATTCTAACTCATTAGCATGGAGAATAATTTGTTGGCGTTCGAAACGAAAGTCAGTGAGTTCATGTCTTAGTGTGAACATCAACAGAATTGACAGTAGGTACAGACCCACGTCTGACTAGTCTTAAATGAGATTAAACTAGCCCATTAGGTTATACTGTCTTGCATAATCCAAACACATGAGTTTATAACTATTATCTGAAATTGAAAAACAAAATTAATTATTAATTAAGTTTATCTACTATTACTACTACTACTACTACTAGTACTAATGATTGTTAGTAGTAAATCAATTGGTTTATTTCACATGTTGTGCATTTTCTGTTTTATCCCAAAAATAAAAACAAATTTTAATATAGTTTCAGTAAATTGTTAGAATTAAAACAAGAAGCTGAACAAAAACAATTACATTTATCACAAATACTTGAAACGGAACAACGTGCTAAATGGCATTATGTTAAACAAATTGAAGAATTAACTGCTGAAATTAAACAACTTAAATATGAAGTAAGTCAGATTTTTACAAGGGCTAGATTTATTATTGAATAAAATGACTGATGTCCTAGTTGTCAATAATGATAATCAGTGATCATTATAGTATATGCTAAAAATGCATTGGATTTTAGATTTTACTACTGTAATGATAAGGTGTTGGACGCGAGATGTTGAGGTCTTCAAATCGGTTCAGCTTGAAAGTTGTGAGTATGCACTCCTGAGAAGCTGATAGTGAATATCTTTTTTAGCTTATCCTTGAGGATGGTTAACTTCTGAAGTTTTTAGTATGTGTATTAATATCTTATCTAGCCACATGGCTTGTCACAGCTTTCGGACAGTCTAATTAACCATAACTGCCCGAGCTGTTATTGGCTCATCTGACGACCTTGTCAATCATTCGCTTCTATCTTTATTATTTTTATTTGTTTGTGTGTAGGTGTGTGCAGTATTTACTTCGCCATCGCATGTGTGGCTTATTTTTGTCTGACTTTAAATACTTATTCACGCCTTATCACATTGAGTTGGCTTACACGCCTAGGCCGCTTCACTTTGCTTTAAGGCTTTGTATTCCCATGTCCAGTTGCATAAACGACTGTTTGAAATAAATTTATCCAACCGGCTTCTTACTATCACCTGAGTACGATATAGAGAAATCAAAGGGAGGATTTATTTCATTGTATCTAAAATTGTTCATAAACCTTGAAGTCGAATTGCAAGCTACTAAGATAATGAGTCTCAGTTCGAATTCAACTCAGCCTCTAACGCCTTTCAATGTCTTTCTCGATACTATCATCACCATACATTTCAAGAAGAAGAAAAAGAAGTATGTTCACATGAAATCATGATAAGATGAACCATCGATTTGAAGTAACACAGCTTCCACAAACTTCTAAAGAGCCTTACACTAATCAGAAACACTTCTACAATTCATTTCAGTTTTCAACTGTACTTAAATCTTATATTTAATCTTCCTTCAACTAACAGAATTTACTCATTCCTTAATAAATCGTTTAACGCAGATTAATCAATACTAGTAGAATAAATAGCATAGAATTAATCTAATCTAATCTAATCGGCTTAGTAAATTTAGTTTGTGTTTGTGTTTGTATTTGTTTTTCGATTAAATCCATGAGTAAAACTCATTTGCTTTTCACTCCCTTTTTGTGTTAACACATTTCTTTTCTTCATCTTCTTCTAATTAGTATACTTTTTTTGTTGTTATTGTTAGTGTTGTTGTTGTTGGTGGTGGTGGTTTATTTTGTTTTCTCTTTTCAATTTTTTCTTTGTTCTTTTTCTCAGTTCAATGAATATCGTATTGATCGACGATTTAATGTAGACTTGGAAAATGAATCAGAAGAATTGAGAAAAATTAAAAAGGTGTTCTAATCATCATAATAATTATTATAATTATAATTATTATTATTGTTATTATTATTATTATTGTGGCTGTGTGTGTGTATGTATAGAAATTTGTTTTTATTTCTAATGTAACAATCAAATGTATATGCATCCATCATGAGAAAAAAAGTGAACAATTTATGGAGAAATTATTGTATTGAATTTTCAAAAAAAATTACGCCAAGTTAAAAACAAATTCTCAATATAAAATGTTCAGATGATGATGATGAGTTTGTTGTGATGTAATGTGTTAAGATACTTTTGTAGATTTAGATCAGTTTGAAGAGAAAAAAAGCCTTATATGACCTAGATTTCTTGTTAGTCAAACAAATTGTATTTGTAAGCTTGTAGGAAGTTGATGTATACTGTTTGATTGGAATTCTCATTAAATCCAGAAGATTCAATCATCTTGATTGATATGAGAAGATAATTTTTTTTGAAATATCAAGTTCATAGTTGTCCGTTGACTAACTCTAACCAACATCTTACATCTTAACATGGTATATGGGATATTAAATCGCTTATAACTTGTTCGGTAGAATTCGATCAGCACTCAGAATTACTTAACATATACTTTATCCGTTACTAGTCAGTTATAAACTAATCAATCTATCAATCATGAAGTCTACTCCTCTAATCGAAAGATATTTTCTGATAAAATGCTAAATTGTACATCGATAAAAACATTGAGTAGTGACTAATTTTTATATTTGTCTAGTCTTGTCAATTACGAATCTGATTCTATCGATGAATTGCTGGAAAAGGTCAACCAAAGTTCAAAAGAATCTATGGCTTAGTTCCAGTTTTAAACTCATACAGAAGACTGATTTCTCTCGAGATTCCAAGTACGCCCGTCAAGCAGTAAAACTATGTTCAATATTCATTTTCATTAACTGTCTCCATTCAACACGCATGTATAAAATAAAATTATTTTTAAATAGACACGATATTCCATAAACATTCTCTGATTACAACCAAGATTTTTCAACAGCTACAAATCATATTTGAAGAAACTCGTTTCTAGCTATCAGACTACAGTTTTCAAAAGACACTACATGTAAATAATCTCCACCAAAGTGAACAAGTATGTAGGATAAAAATGGAGTTATTTAAAAAGTAATAGTATCAACCAAATCGAATAATTTAATCGACTAATTACTAAAGTTAACATGATCAATACATGGTGAGATACTATACCAGAACAACAACAACTGAGGTAGAATAGAATGAATTCAATATATGTTATGGTATCTCACCAGTTTCTTACAATCGAATATAATAAAATATCAGAATGAGGTATGATATTGTTGAGCAGTAATTGGTATTGACAATGAAAGGAATTAGATCATTTGAAAATAGAAAGTTTAGAATAATGAAATGATAATTATTCCAGAATAAGTAAATGAAGAGTTACTTAATAAATACTTGATAAATTACACTGTATAGAAATGAATGAATGAAAAGATGATATTAGCGTAAATAAAATAAGAATCCATTTGGCAAAGATTGTATAATTAATTAAATAAGACGGAATATTATTCTGGTTCAGAGGTAACTAATTTCATTAGCTCATATTATGTCGAATTTCCTTTCCCACATAATTTTAACCTATGTACATATAAGAATGATTGATTTCCTTGGAGATACCTAATCTTAGAATTGTCGAACTTTAGTAAGAATAGAATTTTAATGTGAAGATTTCATATGGACCGTTACATTTCATAGTTTATACCTCTAACTGATCTTTGGTAGACAACTAATTGATAGCAAAAAAACATTGAACAAATGCTTCATCCTAGTATGGGACTCTTCAATAGTGTATACCTACAGTTTCCCCAGTGATTGAAACTAAGAAGCTCAAGGTTCGAGAAGAGCACTTAACTATCGGGTGGACATTCAGTGGTTTAAAAATCTAACTTTAATCAGTTTTTTAATTCTGCACAACCATGCCTCATTTTTATTGATCGGTTATTGAACCCACTTTAGACATGACTGAACTACACTGGTAACAGATCTTCAACTCTCAGAATTAACTGTTTGAATGTATGCACTTTCAACAAGATCTGAAGTTCAAGGGTCCGATTACCAGAGGGAAGATATCTCATACTATCATGAAACAGATGTTCATGGAATTTATGTTTCCAGTAATGGAATGTTCAACATCGCTTCCATGTCGTA
This sequence comes from Schistosoma turkestanicum, assembly GCA_944470395.2. Taxonomy (NCBI): domain Eukaryota; kingdom Metazoa; phylum Platyhelminthes; class Trematoda; order Strigeidida; family Schistosomatidae; genus Schistosoma; species Schistosoma turkestanicum. The sequence continues at coordinate 20,569,480 of OX103977.1, read as the reverse complement.
AACTATGAAAATCATATTTCTTATGATCTCGGCAATAGTTATTATTTAGTTCCTTTATATTTCCTCCAATAGTTTTGTTTAATCTTCCTCTGACGAATTATCTGAAATAAATTTTTTAGAAGATGGCAAATATATATTATCACTAGCTGTGTGTGTGAGAGTAATCCTAAAACAAACGAGTCTCACCGGTTTCTAAATATTTAATTGATTACGAATCTCCTACACAATTTAAAACGTTAATAAGAACCTTACTACTGGTTATTGAAATTAAGTAGTTAATTTCTGTTTAGTAAATTTATGGCGATACACTCAGATGATTGTTGTTTGTTTTTAAATCCTCAAATATAACATCCATAAAAATGAAGTCAGAAATATACGTTGTAAACTGATAAAAACTTTATCAGTAGTCGAAATTATGTTTCAGTAGGCTAAGCTTGACAGGTAAACCATTCATTAACATGTATTAGGCTGTAAGGTACTTCGAATTTTATACTTAGACAACTACTTAGTTCTTTATACATTCAAATATCCAAATGATTGACTTCAGATTGCTAGATTTCATTTTATCCTGACGAAATCGATTAGTTCAAGTTAAAGAAATGTCTATGCGAAATATGTATATAATGGATAGATTCTCTGACTAACTATGGAATTCCAAACTCACCTTGATCCTAATAGTCAAATGGATCTATGTGTGTTTCAGTGCTAGTTTCTATATTAGAAATCAGACCTAATGCCTTTTCTCATGAGATACCAACACTTTATCTACTGAAATATTAACAGTGATCACAATTTATTCATGAATATAGACGATGAGATTGATCAAACGCTTACTACCACTTACATGAACATCATACTTATTGAATTTATTAGAAGCTATCACGATACAATGGTTTGATAAATTAAAAAAGATGGACTATATTCAATTCTAACATTGAAGCAAATATATAGCTATTTGATCAGCCTAATAAATGCACACTAACGCACCTCATGGATTCCAAGTACTAGACACAGTTCATCCAAAAGTATTTAGATTTTTTTAAAAAACTATGCTGACATGATCAGTTATCACAGAGAAAGAAATATGAATGAAAGTTTCCCTGTGAAAGATTTTGAAATTCAGTTTATGCATGCATTCGGTTATTCTAATTTTACAAAGAATTATACTCAGCGTACAATTTAAAAATGATCAAATGATATTTCATTTCTATTGTGCTAGATAATTCTTCATTTTCTTTTGTAACCTCAATTTGTCTGTATGTGTGTGCGTGTGTGTAAGTGTTATGCTTTTATTTCATTTTGGGTTTAAGGTACAATCATTTTTTCGTGGTTGGTTATGTCGACGTCGATGGAAACAAATTGTTGAAGAATATATTCGATCAGATCATGCTGAATCAATGCGTCGACGTAATAGTATTGTATTTGGTTTAGTTGAATGTGAAGATGAATATGTTCAACAATTGTCGATATTAGTTACTTGTTATCTGAGACCATTTCGTATGGCGGCTAGTTCAAAAAAACCAATTGTTAGTCATGAAGATGTCAATTCAATATTTTTAAATGCGTAAGTTATCTGTATTTCATTATTCACATTCATGAAAAAATCGATAAGGAAAACAATTTTAAATTTTTAAATTATTAAATAGTTTATTGGTTATTAATTATTTTAAAACGGTTGATTGATATAACTTAAATATAAGTTGCTTTTACATTGTTTGATAAAATAAAGTTATTTGTAGGTTTTATTCGTTACAGAATGATTTCCACTGAGATACTACCATTGAAAACCAAGAGGGAAATAGATACTCGTTTTATCTGCTTAATCCAATATTCCTTAACAATGTGAACTTACAAGCTCAACAGTGATCAAATCCATACCATTTAGGACTCACAGTGAACTGTTAGCATGTAAACCACCGAGTTAGCACTTAACGGTTTGTATGTCTATCTTTATTTGATTTTCCGTATACATATTGAGATAATCATCTAACACCACTGATATTTTAAATGTTTCAATTGTAACATGTCCTTGACGAATACAATCTACGAATCAAACAAATCTTTACGACACCCTTTCTAATAAACTACAATGAATATAACTTGTTAGTTACGTAATTTAAGATATGGCAGAATTCCTAATAAGAAGTCATGATTGGTGGAGTTCAAACATTGTAAAAGTGAAACAGTAGTCAACAACGATGATAGATAGTCCTTGCACCATATGACAAATCAATTAAAGTTTCAGTTGTATTACTGGATGCTAGCACAGTGGTTCGAAACATTAATAGTTCTCTGTAGGATTCATAGGTCCTGAATTCGTCACCTGATAGACTCATAAATGCACATTCTTAAAAGTTTCATTCCAAAATAAAGTAGCTGTAAATTATTCGCTGAATTTCAACAGTTCTTCATCTGTGATCATTCATTCCCTTATGAATTCTACCTATAAACCAGATTATATCGAAATCATTATACAAAAATTAGTCAGTCAAAAGAGTAACATATGTATATATTTCAACAAATATTTAATCTGTGTAACCATAATCGTAACCAATCTAGACCGATAAAATATCTGCATGAATTATATCTTCGAGATCAACAGGCTGGAATCCCTAGGCATCGATAGTGTACCGACGAAATCGTGAGACTACGGATCATTGTGGAACAGTCAAATGAATCGAATTCATTGCTCTACACCAGCTTCATTGACTAAGAAAAATCATTCAACAGCATGAACAGGATGACAAGATTTAGGCTCCTTCGATAAAATGGAGTGCGCCAGGTAGTCAACATCATACGGAATTCTTCTAATGGACTAAACTGAAGAATTTTGTATGGAGGACAGCTCACAAATTCGTTTCGAAAGGAGACCGGTGTCAGGCAAGGTTGCTTACTGTCATCCTTTCTCCTTCTCCTGGTGATCAACTGGATTATGAAGACGTTAACCTACGAGAGAAATCACAGGATACACTGGACAGCTCGAATTATCTTGATTTCGCTCTTATATCCCACACCCCCCCCCCAACAAATAAAGGAGAGTTCGACCAGTGTGGCGGCAACCTCTGCAGCAATAGGTCTCATCATACACAAAAGAAAAAGCAAGATCATCCGATACAACTCAACACAACATGCACCAACGAAATCACACTTAATAAAGAAGCTTTGGAGAATGTAAAACCTTTACTTTTATCTAGGCAGCATCCCTGATGGGTAAGGTTGATCTGATGCACATGTGAAGGCGTGGATCTACAAAGCAAGGGCAACATTTCTGCAATTGAAGAACGTCAGGATTTCGAAGAAACTATCAACCAACATCAAAGTCAGAATTTTGAATGCAAATGTTCTACTGTATGTGAAGAAAACTTAGAGAACTACGAAAGTAATCTTCTAGAAGATACAAGTATTTATTAGCAGTTGTCTACGCCAGATACTGCGGATCAGTTGGTCAAATACTATCATCAGCAACCTATTTTGGGATAGAACAAACCAGATTCCAGAGGAGGAATAAATAAGAAAGAAGCCCTGGAATTGGATAGGACACACATTGCGGAAATCCGTCAACTGCATCACAAGACAAGCCCTTACATGAAGTCCCGAAGGTCAAAGGAAGAAGGAAGAACAGGTTACACTATGAATTAGAGGCGAATTCGAAAAGAATTAACACCAACTGAGTAGAACTGGAAAAGAAGGTTGAGGACAGAGTAGGTTAAAGTATGCTGGTTGGGGGCTTATGCTCTGTTTGAGATAACAGGCGTAAGTAAGTAAGTATTTAAATCTAATCTTCAACTGAGCTATTTACCATTCAGTTTAACAGTAAAAATACATATTACATCTTACCAATACATTACTAACAACTTACTTGCTGATATTTGAGGCAGAGACATTTATCTATCTATCTGTCTGTCTGTCTCTCTCTAATCATCTTTTAAATAATCTATAACTTACTTACCGATTCATTAATTATAATTTTCCATTGTCTGTTGTCTATTTGCTTTACACTAAATAAAATTTTCTCTTTTGTTTGTAATTCTTTCGCCTTAGTTTCACTCAATTTCAGTTGTTCTGTTTTTTCTTTTTTTTGCTTTCATTTCTATTTGATGTACAGTGAAGCAGTGCTATTTTTACATCAAGTTTTTGTTCAAGGATTACGTAATAAAATGGAGAATTGGCCAACTTTACAATTGGGTAATCATCTTACGTATACTGTTTTTGTGTATAAATAATTTCATCACTGTCTAACTAACTAAGAACGTAACAATTAAGTTATCGAATAAATATGAGCATTTATAAAGGCAGAGATGGGTAGTGGTTAACAGTGGAATCCAAATCACACGTTTCATGCTAATTAGGACTCGTCAGCTCAATGTACTTGCATCTGAACTGATGTTCACTAGGAGACTTTATCCAGTACCATTCACTTAAACTCAAACACGTCATCCACTTAGCTATTGAGTGCAGACAGACATTAGCTTGTGCAATAGGTTGTGACCTAACGGCTATATCCAGGCAATCCACATAGGATACACATATGTTAAATAAGACTGATCAATTTCATTCCTAACTATCAATGAGAAGGTTCAAACTACCGAAACAAATGAAACAAACCCTGATGGATCATAAACTAGGTCTAAGAGTGATCATATTTATAGTATTCATTTCATCACAGCAATACACCCTTCATGAATTAAACAACAAATTTTCACACCCAAAAAGTGTTGTATGTGTTATTTAATAAGAAATAACTCGTTTCAAAAAGTTTTCTTTTTATCTTTTGGTACATTTCAAGCAAACTAAAGGAATCTTCATGTATTTATACTTCAAATTGATAAATTATGCGTATTTTCAGTTCATTTTGAAAATGACTTTCAAATTTACATGAGGCAGTGTAACGAGTACGCGGAACTTCTTAAAATTCTAACCGAAATCTATGACTTTTCAAATTATGTGCGAGGTTTCAAGAGTTATATGATTAAGGAATCTAAGCAGTTTCTTAGGAAGTGAACACTATTTCTCACTATTCATTTGAATTATTGCACAAACCAGTGGATGACTGGATTTGATAGCTAACTGAATAATTCTATGACGATTAAAGCTAACGGTATTGAGTCAGAGTCCCAAAGTAAACATCATTCTGAGATGTAGATACATTCAGCTGTTAGATCCTAAATCAAACGAAACGCATCCCCTGGATTCCATTATTGGCTACCATCCATCTATGTTAAAAGTACTTCTCATTGTGTTTAGATTGACAGTTTAGAGTAACATGATGACAAATTGTACCATGAAAACTAACCTGAATAAAGCTAAATTGATTTAACTCAATCTTACAGGCTTCTTAATACTACTCATCACTTTAAAGTAATGAATGTTTTTCATCAATTGACTGGTTCGCAATAAATCAAAAGGGTAAATTTAAAAGCAAATTATAAAATCCATTTGTAGTAAAATTAGCCATTGCGGTTGCATTAAAAATCGTCTAGATTGCAATCAGTCTTCTGTCCCTTCGAAATCAGTTATATACCATTTCGAACATTTAGTTCTTCACTAATATCTATTACTTTTAAACTCTCTTTTTGCTTAATAAATCTTCAATTAAGCTGACTTTAATTCTGCTCTTTTTTGACGTTATCTTGGTAATTTTTTCCTGTAATTGTTTGTCCTTATCAAAGATGTGGCAATTTGAACTGAGTAACATTTGTCTTAGGTGTTAAACATTGATAGTCGATAACTACCATGTACCATGTACAGTTATTTCCTTCACTTTCAGAAATATTATCTTACCTTCAAAAAAGTTCTGTAAGTAAAATAAAGTTGAATGACCGTCTCCGTTCTTCGAAAAACATTTCCTCTCCATATCATTACAACAAAAATGAAACTGCGTTTGATTTGCAAGTACATGGTTATGATGATAACATTAATAATGCAAATTGCAGATAAGAAGAAAAAGTGAAGTAGTCAATATAACTGAAATAAGGGTCATTATATTCACTAATGGAAATAGAAATATATTTCGAAATATCAGTGAGGCGGTCGCGCAATTTAGGTTCAATATTAACAGTTAGTGACGGTCTCACGCTTAAATAATCTCCATGGAAACCGAAGGGTCTGGGCTAATGTCCTGGATGTAAAGTAGCGGACTCATACTGCTAAGAAGTCCCATACTAGGATGAAACAGCTGTTCAGTAGGTAGTCTTCGCCCCTCATCGAAGATCTAGATAAGATCAATTCGGTCTTTAAATTATAAGAATTCCAAAACCTTCTATATTACCATAATGACTACTTAGAAGTAGTAATACAGGTCAGGTGGCATTACTATCTCATTCAAGTTATGGGATGATAGATACATTAATTCGTCAACTGAGAGCAGAAATCAGCAAAATCTTGAAGTGATAGAACCCAAATAAATTCATACTAGCTCTTGAACAAATTCAAATACGGAAATAAAAGTACCATTGGTTTTTTAACAAATTACAATCATATTCCCGATCAGTGATCACCGAAAAATGAAGCCATTTTTATCAAAATTACTGAAATAATAAACATCTAAACGTTGTTCTCAGTTAAAGGAGTAAATTGATTGTTCATCCTAGTATATCTACACTTGCATATGAATTGATATAACAAGCTTGGGATATCATATAACTTATTTTAGATATTTTTATGTCAATTGTTAAATCGTATCATTTGCTAAAAGATGTTGAGTCGTGAACAGTGATAACTATCAACAAATCTAATTAACTATGAAATGTGCATTTTGAATCATACCACCAGCCATAATTTTTGCTTACAAACTAACCATTAAAAAATTAATTCAAGTTAATGAATACAATAATCACATATGTCAACAATGATTAATTGAATTTTGAGTCTTGAAAAGATGCGCACTGCTGATGAGTCCCATACCAGGACGAAACGGCCGTCCAGTGCTTCCAGGTTTCTAATGGTGGTCTAACAATGATTGATTGATGATTTCAAATGTGCAAAAACACAAACCTCCAAAACTCTGCCTGAAAATTTCAATGTTAATAGTGTTATTAGTTGCTTTAAATTAGGTGACTGTTATCCCTTTTTTTCTTCATCATTCAAGTAACAATCAATCTAAAGAGAAATTGATCTTTTAATAAAAATCGAATTACATGCTCCTAGTGATTTGTGAATTGTGAAGAAGTAGATATAATGAGGAGAGAAAAACAACACAGAACATGAATCAATGACTACAGATCATTGAGTCGAGATTCATTGGTGTTATTATGTAACTTCAACCAATCCACTTTATTGTATGATCTTCGGTCACTGTCTCACATGCGATGCAGTTGAACTTCGCATTAGAACTTCAAGAATCCCCTCTCACATTTCTGAAGAATCTTAACCAAGGACGAAACAACCGTCTATTGCTACTAGGATTTTAATGGTCATCTGACGATGATCAGTTCGTGATTACGATGAAACTCAATAATTTTCACGAATCTATACTGATCATTAGATGTTTTGGACTAGAAAGTTTTAACAATAATAAATCCCTATACAGAAACTAAGGTCCACAATCAATTAATTAGTCTTCAATGTACATTATTTTGTTTGAAAACCATTAAGAAAAGGTGTAAATATTGTAACCATAGTTTGACACAATTCTTTGAAATGAAATGAATATTATTTGATTGATTCATCATAACAGTCACATCATAACTAAGACGAAATAGCTGTCCAATACATCCAGCCGTACATTGATCGATTCATTGTTTCAATATATATGTTTTTTGTATTTCTTTATTCAAAATATAAAGGTGATCTATTTGATTTATTATTACCAATGTTGGGAATTTATCAAGAATATGTACGTAATCATCATTATTCATTGCAAGTATTAGCTGAATATAAACAACGTCCAGAATTTACACATATGCTTAAACGTTTAGAAGAGAAACCATTATGTGAAGGCAGATCAATTGAATCATTTTTAACTTATCCAATGCATCAAGTAAATTAAATTATGATTAGTACCTTTTTTTATTGTTGCCGTTGTTGTTGTTATCATTATTTAACTATTGGTAACCTATGAAAGTCCTCTACTCTTAACGGCCATGTTTCACAGCCATATAGTAGGATGGAGCGAACTGCAGCACGGTACACTCGTCCTTTGGTTAGCAAGCGGATATCTCGCCTGCGCCATAATTGATTTAGGTTGGAAAAAGCCAGTCGAGTCTTCTGAATCCGTGCTGAGAATTCGTCAGTCACCAGGCCATCAGCATTGATGATACTCCCCAGATACGTGAAGCGGTCTATACGTTCGACTACTTCACTCCCTATCACTAGTTCCGGTGAGGTCACAAGCCAATCTTGAAGCAACATTTTGCATTTCGGGGGTGAGAACCGCATCCCTAACATGCTTGCATTGTTGTTTAGGGTAGTCAGAAGTTTCTGCATTTTGTCAGCGTTCTCACCGAATAGAACTATGTCAAAAGCCTTCCTACACCCTCTAACATCTCTATTATCTCCTCGACTCACCCTTATCACATTATTTTTATCATCCTGCATCGCTAATCCAAACGATATGAGTTCACGAAACGTTGTTCCTGGTCTCCTGAAACCCAGTTCTAAATTATATGTTGGAGAATTTAATGTCCGGACATCGTGTCTAATAGTGCAGCAGGCTTCCTTAGCTAGGACTTCAGAATCTTGCACCGTCTATGTATGATGTATCTCCGGAAGGTGCATACAGGATTCAGGTAGCGTCATTCATTTGACCTCACCATGTCAAAATAAAGAAGTAGCTCGATTTACTCTTCGTGTTTGTTGAAGCTCTGCTGCTGCTTAGGCGGTCTCTCTGATGCAGATACAGTATTAAGTCCTAGGGCAGAACTAGCTGTCTTAGACTGGATCCCAGTAGATAGTCGTTTGTGCGCTGTCAATAGTGTATAGTGGACAAATTGACACTATCCTTCATTCTTTAACCCTTAACCCTGAAACAGACTTCAATCTGGTATCATTTAGTTTTATGATCGAAATAATCAGACAGCATTTCGTTAATGTTTTGTATGAAATCTTTGGTTTACCGACAGACTAACCTGTAGAAGAAATTAATAAAATAATTCATTGGACAAATTCTCTTGATACTTTACAATATTAATGTTCACTTTTTCATAAACTAAGCTGTTTTCTGATTGACTGGAGGCTTGTTGAAAATTCGTCGCGATTGTTATAAGACAGTCCTCATCTTATACTTTCGTAAAATATAACTGACAGGAAGTATTTTAAAAAAAAACACATTTTAATCTACATTTTAAAATTACTGTATGATAAGGAAGAAATTTCTCCATTTATAACATTAATTTCCACGAAATTATTATATTATCTGAATAATCATCTTATTGGATAATTTTTAAACCAATAAACACAGATCATTCGATCATTTCCTCATCCATAATGTTACTTTAGTTAATAAATTATGTAAAGAGTTTGGATTTCGCATAACATAATCGATTGCAAAGATAACTTCTTAATATATCTGTAGTTTAGTGAGATATAAAATAATTTAGCTGAATATTTGTTTTCATTGTTGATTCGTCAACGGTGCTCATTGAAATTCGTTCGAATTATTGTCCAAATTCATAGGACCTTTCATAGTAAGAAAGGTTATGTAATGTCATATGGCTTACTAGAGTCATTGAATAATCAAATATTACTTTGTTTATTTGTGTACTTTCAAACTGATGTGACCTGAATCAATAATACCGGCTAGTCACATTAATGTCATTAAAATATTGCATAGTTACTGTGTTCAGTTGACGGTCCTCTCATGCTTGTCGACTGTTTTGACGCAGGTGGTTGAATTGTTCAAACCATTTTAATTTAATAGAGTCTATTTAAGTTGTGGAGCTACTCTTCCTTCCTTAAGTGTTCAATAAAAGTGCAACATCTAGCATTTTCGGGCATTTCTCCGTAATGGGTGCTAGACATACGAACATAATTTTCATTTCAATCATTTCCGGCTGTCTGTAGTATATCCCAACTTAAGGAATGAAAAATGTATTGAAAGTTGGGGGGTTAAAACAAAATCCTGATTGGAAATTATACAAAAGCTCATTCACTGAGTGAACGAATCAACGCCTGAAACAACTTGATACTACACCTATATCGAATTGAGGAAAAATGTGCCGTAAATTCATGAACACATAGCCTATTTCTGATTTTTAGAATCTGAAATGAAAGGCAGTTAAATTAATTAAAACAAACTGTTGAAATTTAATGTGACTAGTATTTTTTTTTTCGAAAAACAAGCAAAACTTTAATTCCTAGTGTGCAATTTGTTTGAGAATATTAACATAACTGCTGTCTGTGATAATGTAAGCTAGCCAATTCATTTGGCTTAATAGTGGACTAGGTTATTATTATGTTTTCTTGAGTTATCCAAGTCTGTTAATGATTAACCCTGTATTGCAGTCCGAACAGCGATTTGAGTGAAAAAAAGCCAAGAGTGATTAGAGAGTGTTTATTGGCTAAATCAAATCGAGAAATATATGCTCCACTCGTTTCTATACATATGTATATTTATGTTTTCTCTGAAAATGAAGTTGATGGAACCAATGGCTTATCAACCTACTGTTGACCACCGGCTATCATAAAGGAATTATTTCCGACGCATTATTATATTACTATTACCACTATTATTATTATTATTATTGTTATTATTAATATCGATATGAAGCAACAAGGATGGTTGTTTTGCAACTTTATCTGTTGAGTGAATTTATTAAAACAAATTTTGTAAATGATAATACATTTTTCGAAAAAAACCATTTATGATTATGAGAAATATTAGAAAACGGATCTTGGGTTCGATCAAATTTGTAACCAGGTCGATGTGGTTATCAATCGATCTTTTAGAATATACAAATTGATAAACCCATTGAATTACCTTGAAGTATTTAACCGTGATAGATTTCATTACTCTTACCGTAAAATACTGTTGATTTATACAGACTTCCAGCATCTTATTGAATAGTGGCTTCAAAATCACGTGATCTGCTTCAGCATCGATCAAGCGTATCATCGCATTAAATGCTTCACATAAAACGTAGATCAACTTGATAGGATTCTAGTGTAGTATTTACAAATTTATCTAATAATATAGAATCAATTGATCGTGATAATTACAAAGTTATATATATATATACCTGATAAAATTCAGTTATTTACCATGAGTTTGATTAAAACATTTTAAATTACTTTTAGTATTATTATGATTTACTATGCCAGTGAAGTGATGAATCAGAAGGTATATATATATATATATATGTATTGTTACATCACACTCCACTAAATTCTTTTGTAAATCATTTTATTATTTTGTTTATTATTTTTTTTCAGATTCCACGTTACATAATCACTTTGCATGAATTACTTGCTCATACACCATATGATCATGTTGATAGGAAGAAATTAGAGTTTGCCACATCGAAATTGGAACAAATATCTCATGTAAGTAGTAGTAGTATTATTAGCAGTATTTGTCATGATTACCAATATTTCCATCTATTATTATGACCATACTAATAATAATAATGATAGTTCTAATGTTCACTGTCCAACTATGTACTGATATACAATGCCCCAGGACACGAGGATATATGTATATATATATCTGTAATTTTCCTTGGAAATTTGAGCTCTCAGTGGTCTGTGTCATTTTATAGAAATGAAAACTATTTCTAATCCAGTCACATGCACTTATAATCTGGTATTTTTGTGATTAGCTTCAAGTATGATCGTTCCTCGAAAAGATATGATTCATAAATTATTTTAATGGAATATTTTTCACTGAGATTTTAATAGTGTCAAGTAAGCAAAAATTTTTGATAATAGGCAACTACATCATTATTATGAAAGCATTCAACTACGACAGTCATCCTATTTGTCTTTAGGAAATACTGTATACAAAACCAAAGTTCGCTTTAAGCATTTCGGAATGCTGAATGTTCCATCGGATGTAGAAGCTAAGAAATAGAATATTTTTTGTAAAGCATCATGTTTGTAAACGTATGATGTAGTGAAGTGAGATTTCAGTCCCGTTGCAGAGTGCTTATTATCATCTACAAATAAAGATAGAGACCGGAATAATAGTATTACTCATTTTTACAAAATCATCTTCAAAATGTCATAAGTCTACATCAAAATAACATATCAGCAATATTTTGAAGGGTTTGAAGAGATTCTTGAATTTCATAGTCTGAATCGAGAATTGATCTCAGACAACTGTTGAGAATCAGTAAGCCGTAAACAATTGTTTCATCCTTAGTATGAGACCCCGCAGTAATGCATACACACGATCGCACACGGGAATGAACTCAGGACCTTAGTTCCTAGAGTGAGTCATTACACTTCAGGCCACTGGATCCATATCAAATGTAACAGTAGTATCGGTGTTATTTGATTTTTGCCAGTTTATATTAAAAATTACTTTTGTCGCACCTTTGGCAAAAATTGACATTTAACGCATGATGTGAAAAAAACTTGGAAAATATTTAAATAAACTAACGGAAACTGGACATCTGTGGCTACCAATGTCTGATGAATGTCTTATTTCCAAGATTTTCTAGTCAATTTCTTGCTCATTTAGTTAATGAGTGTTGAATATCAGTATGTTAGCCTGATCAAAGATTTCGTTTTAAATAGTTAAAGTTATTCGAAACAGTCTACTTAGAATATGATCAGCATAGTATAGTCTCAAAATGTCAAATGAAATATATAAATTTGTTGAAAGTTAATATTTAAAATGCAAAATTAAATGAAAATTACACTCTAATATTGCAACACTCACCCTATAAATAAGCAAGAAAATGACTGAAAATCTTGAATGGATATCATACTAGAAGTGTTAAAAACGTTGAGGATGACTTCTGACTACTAGATACTTATTTTATATTAGATGTATGTATCTAGCTAATGCTACATTCTTACTATTGGATAAAGCATAACAATCTAGAATATCAAGTATCTTAGTAAATTTAAAGCAATTTGTCGCTTTGATAAATATGGATAGCTTAATGAGAAGGCAAAGATTATGAGACTTATGTGATTTACATGTTGAAAATTTGGCAGAAGACCTAATTGAAAGTATGTGCCTTTATAAGAAATATGTGGATAACATCTTAGTTATCTGTGATAAAAAGGAAGACATGAATCGGTTACTGAATAAACTTAACATTCTCCAAAACTATAACAGTCTTTTGTGTGAAAAAGGAGACGATCAATGAACTTTCTTTTCTAGACATACTTATAAGTAGGTGAGAGGATGGTTCAGTCAAATGGCCCAGGTTTAGGAAGCCCATATTAAAAGGTCAATATCTAAGTTATCATAGTTATTGCCTAGTTCAATACATACGGGGTTTGATAGAGGGGCTGTTTAGTGGGATTGATCGTGACGCTTTTGAAAATGAACTGAGGCTATTGAAAGAAGCACTTGTGTAAAGTGATTACCGCTTAAAATGTAAAATCGATGGAAAGACCATAGCGTAATCAAATGTATTATATATTTAGCGTAAAAAAACCCGTTTATATCAATCTGCCGTTCAGAGGTGAGTCAAATAGCCTTATATTAAAACAAAGGCTCAAATATGTTTTCACTAAGACGTACTAAGCAGCAAAGGTCTATGCTTCATTGGAAACCTAAAAAGCATATAACAACTGTATCACATTCCATTGCGTTAGTCAGTTTAAATGTGTGTGGCCACACACACACATGAAGAGGAGTAATCACGATTTGTGAATCAGGATGTCTGAACATGTACCTAAATGGTTGCAAAAACAAATAAAATCGAATGACCCTATACGATTATATCATAAATAAATACTTAGTTGGAGAAGGTCATAAGACTGATCTTAACTTGGCTTTTGTAGTGTTATACAAAAGAGTTCAAGGGTTAAATGAAGTCTTGGTCATAAGAAAGTTCAAACCCTATCATGTATTCAAAAACAGTTTGTTCTCACTCTCGATCTATCTTGGTAATATTGTGTTATTATTCAGGATGGGAGGAGTTTCACATTGCTTTCTTAGCCTTACGTTTCATTTACCTAGTTGACCTTTTATTTTTCGAAATATACTGTGTCAATTTGTCACAAAGTTCTGATAATCTTCGTCTTCTCATAAAATTATCTAAATTTATCTTAGTAAACTGGGTGAAACTCCAAATTCACTAATCTTCAAAGCACTCAATGGTAATGCTGGGATGGCTCCCAGGAGCCTTAAGAGGCTTGCAAGAACTCAAAGAGTTTTCGTCCAATCATCGTTTGATTGAATTTTTAAATTTTCGATATGGCATTAGGTCATGGGGTGATGTGTTGCATCGCTAAGTGCAGACTGGATTATTTTAATGGTTTTCACTGTGTACAAAAAAATGTAAATACACATGTTTTCTGTGGACATTCCAAAACTTACTGGAGTAAAAGTTTCTCCTGTTATCTCACAGTTTTTAGTTCACGGCCTTGGGGGGGGCGGTTTTACTAGACTCAGTACCAAAGGTTGCATTGTGTATTGGCTCTCCAACTGCAGATTTATTCAGTGATTATAAGTGACTCATGGAGTTGAACTATGTCGAGAGCTGAGCGATTGATTACTAGTAGAGTTGGAAGACGGTTACTTGGTATCATGAATTGTTTGAGGTTAGAAATATAAACCACTGAATTTCAAGTTCTTTCCACGAAATCTAGATGTCTTGGCTACAATCCTTGGTGAAGGAACTAACGTCCAAGACTAAGACGAGACAACTGTCCATTCCTTCTTGGCTTTTGAAGCTTGTCTTGCTACAGTTAATTCGTGATTAGGAAAATCAGCTCGTAATAACTTGAAAACGTTTTTGAAACAGAAATAAAAACCAAAAAATCTAAATGTTTGTACTTGAAAAATTCATTTTTGGTCTATCTCTTTTGAATTATCTACAGTTTGAAAAGACACATCAAAACCTTATTAGTTTAGATTTTTCATATTTGAGAGTAGTGATTGGGTATTTTATCTCATTTAGTTCATATATAAAGTCAACATGACACTCGATCGATTGACACATATGTAATACACACATCTTTTAAACACAGTTCAAGTGATAACATCTGTGTAGATATGAAAGGACTGGATCACAAGATTTTTAAATTATACAATTCTTCATTTTTTAACTATTTAACTATTATACTGAGACATACTGACGGGTGTAGACTATCTGACTACGATTCGAGAGATTATTGGGACTTGCGATTGTAGATATTGGGTGACCTGTGGTCAGAACTAATTATAATGGTCTAGATCCATTCCTTCTATGTAATGTTAACTAAGCTGAAATGAAGAAGATAGATAATTACAAATAAAATACTGAAAGACACTTTGGAAAGAACCGTTTACAGGTATATCATATCACATTACATTAGTCTATCGTTTCATCAACGATTTATTTTTAATTATGATTGTAAGATGACATAAATAATATTATTATAGCTGCTTAATATGTCAACATCTTTCTCATCGATCAAAACTAACAAATCGCAACCAGAAAAAATTCACTAAACACAACTCTCCACTGTAAAATACAAATTCTTTTCAAACTTTTACAACAAAACAGTGAATCAAAATATGAATACAGAAGGAAAGATTAGTTATAGCATTTTACAAAATACATCTGATCGCATTAATTGACCGTAGTTCGATAACCATGACCAACCAGAAAACACAGGATAGTTATTTCGTGCTATTTTAGTACTCCAAAGTTATAAATACCTGTAACTACACCAGTGGAGGGACTTAGAATCGTCACAGTATTCAGTTGAACTGTTCGGTTGGCTTTGATCTTTAGTGTCTCACCATGTAAAACCAGCCCGTATCGAAAACTATCTCTAGAATTCAACCAATTACCACAAACAATTAACTAAAATCAAATTTGAAAAATGGTCTTTTCGTCATAAGACTGAAGTCAGGTGTTTCATACAAATCTACAACTTTTCCGTACACTGCTTATGCTCAAATGTGTGCTAAATTCTAACCTAGAATTTCCATGGCTCCAAATTCGTTTATTTCAATAACTAAGTCCCTCCAATTGGATTAAGTCCATCTAGTTCATTTTTGTTACGCTCGTCTCTAGGTATGCTTAAACTATTACGAGTTCACCTTAGTCGAATAAAAAGAATAAAACAATGAACCAATGTCCAGGTAGGCTACTGTGATCCCTTGACCAAATTGAATCAGCATGAAGTCTTGATATAGTGTAGAAATTGTATTCGACAAACACCCAGCCAGCACACAATGAATCCAAGTACTCAAATTGCGTTTATTTATACTCTATAGAGACGTCCTTGGGAGAGTCACAAAGGTAGCACACTAAAATGACACAATAACCAATCAAAGCCAGGGATTTTCCTAGTGAGAAATGTGGTCTCAAGGTCAACTGATCGTTCCGTGAAATAAATCCAAAATAGAGATATTTATCAAGCGAGTTCTGGGGATCTAACATCCCCAATAATTTTCTAGTGTAAGCTTTGAGAAATCACTCTTCGAACGATTCCCTTTTAAACCATTACTAAGTTATTACTCATTTAAGTAGTTTCCTACCAATCATTCATCCCAACCAACATCAACTTGACAAACTAATGCACAGCTTTTTGGTACTTTTGCTCTCATGCATCAACTTTTAATTTTGCAACATGACATTATCTAATTTTTTTTATGGTCACTGTGAAGATCAATACACTTGAATTTAGTTTGTTTACTAATCGACACACTCTGGACACTTTATCACATGTTGTGATCGTCATTCTAACAGTTTTATTTTTGCTGGCTAATATTTCAAAATACAAAAAAAAAAAAGAGTTTTTCTGATTGTTTATTTTGCAAATGATCACGTATGTAGTGAATTTTGTAATCCCTTAAAAAATGTCATGTCAATTTTAAAAATCGATAAACAAAGTAAAGACTACAAGTAAGGCAATGAGATAGCAAAGAATTTCCTCGTTATTTTAAGCTGCAGCTAAGTGAACTTATAGTAATATGTTTTGATGTGTGGCCTATAATATTTGAAGTGATCAATAAAACTTGGAACTATTGATTGATTTGCTATGCTCACCAATAGAAGGAAAATCTACAATCAGTATTTCTTAACTTTCACAATATATATATATAGATAGATTATTTAAATGAACATAGGCTGTCTGTCTATCGATCAATCGA
Organism: Schistosoma turkestanicum; assembly: GCA_944470395.2. Classification (NCBI taxonomy): domain Eukaryota; kingdom Metazoa; phylum Platyhelminthes; class Trematoda; order Strigeidida; family Schistosomatidae; genus Schistosoma; species Schistosoma turkestanicum. The sequence goes on along the minus strand of OX103977.1, from coordinate 20,552,277 downwards.
TTGACCAGTTTTGAATTTTTATTCTCATCATAACAGCAGACACAAATGATGTCAATTTTGTATGGCATAGACACATACACTTATACGGGATATGATGCCTTATTGGTGATCGATGAAATCAAGGCTTTGCTTTTTTTTTCTCGTCACTCATGTAGATGTAACTTTTGAAGAAAAAAAACCAATAAATGAACTTGTATTATCTATATGATCCTATTAGAAATTAATAAGAGAACAGGTAGAGTTTGTGAGTTTTATGTGGAATGTATTTTTTTTCCATGTACATGATTGGTATTTATTATTAAGTGTTTTTCTGGCGATTTAGCTTTGAAAGACTTGTGAGTTTTTTCTAAAACAAAAAACTGTGGTTATTACTAAAATGGAACACTTTTACTGCTATGCTGAAAATGTAACCGAAACATAATTTTGTTAATATGGAAATACTCAATCATTATGTCATTCACGGAATACATGAGTTATATTGCATTCATGATAATTAAGAATAAAAGAGATTTGTGTGAATCTGAGCTTTAACACCAATAATTTGAAAAATAAAAGGCATTATTAGGAAATTAATTTTATCCTTTAACTAAATAGCCTACTGAAATTAAAAATAAAGTAGAAGATTAATTTACATGTAGTATTTGGTTGTTTAAATCTTCACATTAATGTTTACAACTACAAATGATCAATTAATTTGACATATGTACATCTTGTGTATGGATTGACTCGATATTGACCTTAGGTTACAGGCATTATTAGCAGAGGTGCATAGTCACTAGTAGTGGAATACTGAACACGTGTTTCGAATGATTTGGAACTTGTCTGTCGTTGTATGTACCTGTAACTCAGAGCTAATGCTTATTGCAGAACTCGAACCCAATACGTTTCACTTCAAACGCCATCATGTTACCCATCTAGCTATTGAGTCTAGATAGCCATTCGTCTGTAGAATCGGGTGACGATGAATTGATTTGTATTGGTTATTTGATGTTTTGAACTTCACTTTTTCAGTCTCTTTGGTATAGACTTAAAGCATCCCTATAAACATCCAATTCACAAACAGAGATGTTGCACAACAGTTCGACCACCGTATACAACTTTGAGATTCTAGAAATACTATTGAGCTGTGATTGAATGAAATCTCTCGAGCTTCTTGAGAGATTCTGAAGGCTTCTGAGAGCCATCTCATCATCTAGAGGTCAGGCGGCCATTCATGAGACCGAAGATCCTGGGCTCAATTCCCTTGAGCGGGTGTCGTGGTTGCGCACTGTTGATGAGTTTGAAACGGCCGCACGGTGCGTGTGTGCTTTTAATGGTGGTCTATTGTCTAACTTGATCACAATCACGAAATAATCGAAGTTCGACAACTGTCGGAAATCTGAAATCATTGGATAACCAATATAGGACTCCTAACCAGTGCACATCCATGAGTCTGACACCCAGGATAGTCTGTCTTTCAAGGAATATACTGTTAGTAGTCTACCTATTTTCCATGATATTATAAGAAAACTTGATATCAAGGTCTCTTAAACCTAAATATTTGTCAACATTTGTTAGACCATGGTTTTCACTGATAAGTCTATTGATTACAGTAAAATTATTCGTCATTACTGAGTTTTAGAGACTTCTGGGGAAGGCTCATGCAGGCTTATAAAACAAATAATTTAAAATCCTCCGGAAATTCATCTCATTCTTAATACTATAATAATCCAGAATGTACAATGTAGTTTTCCTTTTATTAAGGTATCATCGAAATCTCACAAGTCTTGTAGTCTGATATTTATATGAGCAAATTTTTTTTGAAAACGTATCAATAAACAAACTCAGAAAAATATCCAAAGAGCCATTAAAGAATAAAACGAGAGGGAGAAATCACAGAATTTGAGCAAAATCAGCGAGTGAATTGGTGAATGTTTGTTTGAGTATCAAAGAATATAGAGATAATCACTGTTGCCTGTCTGTACAACTTTTCTGTTAGCAGTCAGTGAATGTATCCTACATATCCTACAGTTCTTCTGTACACACACACACACACGAATATAAATAGGTCCTGGTTTTTTTTCTACCTAGGCATACCTTTTTTCCTACCGAAAAACACGTCTATTTTCATCTTTTCTCTCCCCAATAATTTTGTGGCTCATTTTATCATCCATACATCTCTAACTTATTTCTTATCTCTCTTTCTCTCTCAATCTCTCTCTCTCTCCCTATTTTGAAATTCGCCTGTAAGTTAGAATTATACAACAAATTTCTATATAAGTAGACATAATTATTGTCGAATTGTCCATGATCATATATTAATATTGAGCGACATTGAGCAGTAGCTAGTAGACGATACACATACACTACATGTTTATATTATATACGTGTATATATGTGTATATATATGTACACAGTAAAACATAAAACAGATATGTATTCATGAGTCACAAATAAATCTGAATAGAAACTTGCATTTAATTTTGTACATGACACTTGAATTTCATTGAAACATTGATCATTGACGATTATTATTATTATCTGTACGTCTTGTCAAGTAATTTCAATAACAACATGAACATGAAACTAAAGAATACTATCAAGAGAGATTAAAAAAGCAAAAAAGAATTTAACTGTTCAAAATATACATATCTATTCAATTGTATATCATAATTTTAAAAACGATTTGTTTGAATACAATTACTCGCAATTGTTACATTAAATATCTATCTAAACATATATACATATATCATATGTTGATTGGATAATTTGTGGATTCCGTTAGACATTATCCTCGGTGTTGACGAACAGAAAAAATAAAGATTATCTAAAAATATATCTTTATCTATCTATATACTTACTTTGAAAATTTCTCATAACACAAAGTAAGCTTCCGAAAAAAAATTGAAAAATGAATAATTTTTCTCCTAATTATTATAATATTACGTGTTTTATAATCAAAAGGATTTTTTTTTAAATTGATCTTGTGACAACACTTTATAAAAGGTATTCTATTGTCATGATTACAATGTTCATAGTTAGTTTGTGATATTACTCTGCCGGATTGATTGAATAAGATTCTGATTCACTGAGAATAGTATCATATCAATTCTCAAATTCGAAGTAAGTACACACTGTCACGTGACTGGATAGGTTAACGGTCGGATAAATGGTGGTTATTTTGAGCATGAGGTAAATTTTTGCCATGTTCTGATAGTATACATGATGAAGCATATTTTTTTCTCATCTAGTTGAATCCCATCAATTGTCTTTACCTACATTTTAATTTACTATTGATTTATATTACTGCGGATCACGTAGTTTTATTCAGTAGACCATAATATTTTCTAGTGGTTCAATGTTTTGTAAGCTAAATAGTTTATCCCTAGTCATCTTTCTCGACAACATCATGATTGTCATCATCAGTATATACTTGAAAAATATGTAAGTTATTAGAAGAAATATATATTCACACACAGCATGAATCAACTGCTCATACAGATTGACAGTGAATTCAATCATTTTGAAATTATACAATCTATTTTACTATGCGCACTGCTGAAGAGTCCCATACCAGGACGAAACGGCCATCGTGCAGTGTGCTTCCAGGTTTCTAATGGTGGTCTACCAATGATTGATTAATTGATGATTTCAAATGTGGAAAAAGCATTAATTTCCATAAGTCGAATTGAAAATATTTTACTGTATTGAGTAAAAATGAAAATTTTCAAATGAATTGTAATTGGATTCATGAATTTCTGTTTTAATCTATAAAAATAAGAAACTTAATATCATTTTTCATGGTCGACTTATTTTATCCAGTCCTACCTTGTTTTTTTTATCACTCACGACTCTACTATATTAATCAAAAGGCTAATATAGAACTAGCTTCTCATTAAAACTGTTGGTATTATCTCTTGAATTGAATCACTAGTAATTCTTATTGCATGGTGCTGTGGAAACACACTAATGATTTTCATTGTGGATGTGCACTACTAAGGAGTCTTAAGCTAGGTAGAAACTGCTGTCCAGGGCTCTCTGAATTTTCAAGTTATCGAATTAAGATCAGTTTATGATGTCTGTCATAAAATATTATCTAGTTTTTTATTGTTTACAGATTAAGTTACATAATAATATTTCTTCCAAATTAGAGCTTCCTTTCAACTCTGTGTTAATAATATATTTATATGTACGTTTTAAATTTGAATATACAGTTAATGCTAATACTAAACGTTTGAATTGTCATCACTTGGTTGATATTGATTTTTCTACATTCAAGTAAACAACAAGCCTAAAATAATCCAAGTCATAATAGAGAGATGCTGTCTTCCATCAATTTAAATGTTGGCAGGAGTTTACCTTAATGATGACCTCCAGGAACTGCTTAGTTACGAAACAATACATAATAAAAGGCAGTCAAGTTACAGTAGGAATAATGGATTCGATATGACTAATTAATGTATTCACGTTAGACTATTCATTATGTCAAAAAGATTAAAAAAAGTTTAGTTTACATATTGTAAGTTGGTCTAGGTAAGTTAGGATTTATCACTAACTGACATCGACTATTATATACATAACTTACGCCTGTTAACCCTAGCGAACCATATAGGTTAACGACCAAGACTGGCCAACCAACTCTGTCCTAGACTCTTCTTTCCCATTATTTCTAATTACTATTTATCCTATTGATATCTGCTTCTGATTCCCCATTCAATGTGCTCTTTAGGCTTCCTTTGAATTTAAGGATTCCAAATTAGAGCTTATCATGTAACACAGTTGTGTGTCCTATTCATCTCCAACATTTTTCCACATTTCTTCCTTAACTCGGAACTGATTTGTTCTCTGCTCAAAAAGTTATACACTTACATATATAAATTTTAAAAATCACAATTTTATGAATGAATTTTCAGTTGTTCAAAACAAGTGACCTAAAATACTGATCGATCGATAATATAAAATGACAGAATGTGACTGAGTGACAGCTACTCACAAAACCAAATTATTGATTTAAGTGTTCCAAATGATTAGAAATCAAACAAGAGACCACCAGAGTTTACCTGATAAAATACCACACTGATCTAACAAGGATATTCATCGAAAAATAAGCTTGAATAAATGTGCATCACGGTTAGGCAGTGATCAATTTGGTAAATCGTTCATGCTCAAATGAATTAAGTCTTCACTGACAAACCTGTGATTGTAGCTCATCATATTATTTTAGTAAGATTTTATTTTTTACAATTAAGTTTGTTAATCATGAATAGAATGCTACTTAGTAAAATGATGACGATTAACTGATGTCTTTTATAATTTAACAGGTTGATGAATTTTTCTGCTAAATCAATATATCGCCTCATTTAAATTTGATTTTTCATTATATGGTTAATTATTATTGAAATCATGAATCAATTATTGTTAGACCACTATTAGAAACCTGAACACACTGAACGGCTGTTTCGTCCTGAATGAACATTGTGCTCACTAGCGACTAGCTTTGTGAGGGAATTCCAGGACTTCTCGTGAGAAGACGTGACCATTGGAGCTCATCCCTGTCGGGTGTAAGCAGTGACTACTGAAGACCTGTGAGGCTGCGTGAAATCTTTAGACTGATCAGAGTTAGACGTTAACACCGTTAGATACCGGTTCAGTGGTCCAGAGGTTAGGCGTTCGTGCCCAAGCCCTACGGTCCTGGGTTTGAGTCCTGTGAGTACCAAGAATCATGTCCCATATTAGGACGAAACAGCTGCCCAGTGTTTTCAGGTTTATGATGGTGGTCTAACAACAGTCGATTCACGATTTCAATAATAAATTTGAAATAGTTTGAATACTTGTTTCTCTTTAGTTTGAAGGAATAACATTCATTGTATGATTAAAAAAACTCGCACTCTGACGATAAACATTCCATGTTGGTGCGAAAAAAATATTCATTCAAACATATATGTATAACGTAGAACCTGAAAAAAATGTGTGCATCGGTTAAAAATTATCTCACTATACTAACTGTGTTTATGTAACCATCTTTAAATAATTATCAATCAGCCACAGATATATTGCTCTACTGCGTATCATTTCCGACTTAGTTGTTTATAAACTATGAGTTTTGGATTGTGCTATACCTATGATTGTTTGGGTTATGATTAGAGACAAGCAGAGAAGGTCTTATCCGCTTTCTATTCCTACATCTGACCGAAGCTAGACTGTAGGGAAGCTGTGTTCTGAAGTAATGCGTATAAAACTATTCATGATCACGTCATGAAGTCATATTCTTCTGGTCAAGACATGAAAGCTCGGTTAAGCAGAACGTTTTATCAGTGAACCTCAATCATTTAACATCACACAACGTCTATGCATATTACTCAACACACACAGACACTCAAAGCTAAGACATAATAGTATAAAAATCCATTTTTGAAAAAAAAAATTTTCATGCATTTTGAAAAATGGAAAAGTTTATTTTTATTGAACTGGTCATCATAGATAAAACTTATTTTCACTGTAATTGTTACTTTTTTTCTCTGTGTGTGTGTGTGTGTGTATGAAAAACTGTCATATTTTGATTTAAATAAATTAACTACAAATTAATCGGTTAATTTAACTAAAAATAAATAAATAAAGAAATAAATTCTCAAGAGAATAACAACACACACAAAAAGAAGAAAAAAACTTATTTTTATACAGTTCTACTAAATACAATTAATTTACTTGATTCATATTGATAAACTAACTCATGAACATATCAGTTACACTACGGTGCAATGCATTTCAAGTAAAAGGACAAGACTGATTGATTTATTCTCTCTTCCGCCTAAGCAAGTGTCATACCTGGACTCAGTAGCTAGATGGATAGCGAGATTGTGGTTGAAGCGAAAAGAACTAGGTTCGAGTCCCGAAGTGGACATCAACTCTGAGATTTAGCTACATCCAACTACAGACGAGTCCCAAGTAAGACGAAACACGTGTTCTGGACACCAATACTAGTGACTATGCACCTCAGCTAATATAATGCCTGTAGCCTAAGGTCAATATCGAGTCGATCCACACACTTGATGTATATATGTCAAATTAACTGATCATTTGTAGTTGTAAATATCAATGTGAAGACTTAAACAGTCAATACAAATGTATTGAATGTAAATACGTTCCACTGCAAATATTTGAAGTGTTATCTAGTGAACTATTGAGTTCAACGAGTCACAGATTCACTCAAAGGATATGAAAGTATTAATGTAGAATGATAAGTTCGTGTTATGGAAGTTCAAGGCTATAATTATTTAATCTTCGTCGTCTTGATTTAACGTTGTGGATAAGTTTAAATAGATTTAAACAAATTTAAAACAGTCGAATTAGTTCACTTTGCTGTAAATAAAAATAAACCATACAAAAAACACTCATTCCTACATCTCTTTTTATTAATAATTGACTTTATCTATTTACTTTACTTACTTATCCTACTCCTGTTACCCCCAGTCGAGCATAGGCCGCCCACCAGTTTTCTCCAACCAACTCTGTCCTGGGCTTCGCTTTCCAGTTCTGTCCAACTTTTGTTCATTCTTCTCATATCTTTCTCTATTTCTCGGCGTAATGTGTTCCTTGGACTTCCTCTTTTTTCCTTTTGCCTTGAGGGTTCCAGGCGAGGGATTGTCTTATGACGCAGTTAGGTGCTTTTCGTAATGTGTGTCCTATCCACTTCCAACACTTCTTCCTGATTTCCTCCTCCACTGGAATCTGGTTTGTTCTCTCCTACAGTACGTTGTTGCTGATCGTGTCTGGCCAACGAATACGAAGTATTTTGCGTAGACAACTGTTAAGGAATACTTGTATCTTCTGGATGATGCCTTTCGTAGTTCTCCAAGTTTCTGCTCCATACAGAACAACTTTCTTGACATTTGTATTGAAAATCCTGATTTTGGTTTTGGTTGAAAGTTGTTTGGAGTTCCAGATATTTTTCAACTGTAGAAATGCAGCCGTTACTTTGCCAATCCGCGCCCTCACATCTGCATCGGATTCACCTTGATTGTCGATGACGATGTCTAGATATGTAAAGTTGTTAACGTCCTTCAAGGTATCTCCATCAAGAGTGATTTGGTTGGTGCATGTTGTGTTTCATCGGAGAGTTTTGCTTTTTCCTTTATGTATGTTGAGATCTTCTGCTGCAGAGGCTGCTGCTATACTGGTCGTCTTCTTTTGCATTTGTTGTTGCGTGTGCGATAGAAAAGCCTGATCATCTGCGAAATCCAGATCTCTTTTTATTAAAAAATTGACTTTATTTATATGATAATATGATATTCATATACATACATAGCACTTACATGATGATACAATGCTTCCTCAATTCTTTCTCTATTTTATTCTTAATTATTTCAAAAACAACGATATTTTCAACCACGAAACAATCGATTGATTTATCACTTCAATTTTTCAGCGCAAGTAGAAAGCCATTTTCAAGTTGTTGTATATCATTTCAAACATCAATTAAACTAGTGGAAACTTTTAAAATTACAAGGTGAAAATGGTCATGTCAAATGTATAAAATGATCAATGGTTTTTTTCTTTTTTTATAGTCATATGATATACATTATTCTGAATTCCTTACTATGAGAAACCTTAATCATGAAACAAACTTACATCTAGTTGCCTTTTATTTTATTTTGTTTTTAAGTGAACTTCACTCATTCAACATTTTTCCTCGAATAACTGATGTCACTGTGTGATAGGAAATGTAAGCTTAAATCTTTAATCTTTATTTTAAGTATCCAACCTTAACGTAGAACAATATAGAAACTGAGAAAAACTTATTTTTGGATTGTAGCATGTGTACTTTTATGTCGAACCCACAGGGCTTGTCTCAGTCTTTGGACAATTTAGACAGTTTATTCTTCTTTAGTCATTATTCACTCGTCCTTTGACCTTGTCAACTATTAGCTCATATCTTGATTTTCTTTTTCCTGAGTATGTGCCGCTTACTTCGCCTAGCACATTTCTGGGTTATTTTTGTCGACTATAAAACTGCTTAGTCATGCCTCATCAATTGAGTTGGCTCACTTGCCTCCATTCCGCATCGCTTTACTTGTAAGCTTTCGGTTCTCATGTTTGTATGCACGAATGATTGCGTGAAATAATCTCATCCAACCGAATCTGTATTTGGCTTCTCATTAGTGCCATCACACAAACAGGGTTCGTCTAAGTATGATATACGGGTACTGATGGGGAGATTGATTTCATCGCATACTCACCATCCCCATAAACTGGAGTCAGATCACGGGCTATGAAATTTGTGAGCCCTACATTGAATTTTACGTATCTACTAAAGGATCCTTATATAAGTGCTTGAGAAAATGAATAATCTGTTCATATGAACGAATTTACATATTGTTGTCTTTTTTTCGAATTTACAGGTGGACTAATCTATAGATTTATTAGTTATGTGAAAAATGTTTACAATTTTTAGTAAGATTGTTTATTTTTCCCAAGAATTATCATTATCTGAAAACGCGTGAGTATACAACAGCACTTGTCCCAGTCTGCTGGCAAATTTATTTATCCATTCTCGAGTTATTCACATATCTTTCCTTGAGTGTGTTTGTGCATGCCGATGCGTGTATCACATGTCTGGCTTATTTTTGTCTGACTGGAAATACTTAGTCATGCCTAATAACATTGAGTTTGCCAATTCGCCTTCTTCGCTACATTTCGCGTCTCTTTATTGTCTGCTTACGCAAATGTATGTGGATATATCAATCCACATAAAATCGTATTATGCTTTTAACTACCGCCGTCGCACAGAGTTAACCAAAATGTAGTAAACGGAAGTGAGATGAAAGATTTATGTTTTAGCATATCCAACTGTTTGTAGAAATCGGAATCAGATCGCGGGCCACTAAGGGACTTTTACTGAACTTCACACGTTATTAAAACGCATAGTTTTGCTTTCATAAAAACTAGATAAGGGAAAAAAGTTATTGATAGGAAATAATAAACAAATAATAACAATAATAATACACTGCTTTCAGTTAAGGTGGACCGATTTACGACCTGATCAGCTTTATTGTATATTAAGTAGTAAACTCATGGTGTAATCTGGAAGTTATGTTTTATCTTGTTACTTGTTGTCGAAATTACTAATTACTGATACAACTGATACAACAGTTGGTGATAACTGAGAAATAACGATTATCTGATACTTGTTCAACGGAACAAAACTGAAATGACTTGGCATCATGAAAGAAGTGAAACTGTTTGATGCTTATTTGTTTATGCATAAAATTCTGATTTTGAACCAAATTCAAATCCATAAATAAATGTGAATTCATCTAGCTAGCAGTTATTCAAAAGCTAGAAAATGCCTTGTCACAAACGAGTGTGGGTAGAGTCCTCTCTTCCTCTCGAAATACTTATCATATTGTCACACGTATATAGTCAATGACAGGGATGTACTATTCACTATATTTTCATGGCAGGGGTGTCGTTTACAAGTTGGTGAGTACGGAGGATCCATCTAGATGAATCTGAAAACTCTGATTCTAGACCGATGATGCATATGAGTTTTAGAATCCTGAGGGCTGTATCTCCTAATGTTGCTCCATTGGCTTGCAGATAAAACCTCTAGGTTACAGGCTCAGGGAGTGGTCCCATAAGAAAATCACCTACTTCAATTTTTGCATCAATAGAAACTCCCCACCCGCCTTCAGATTCAGTGATTTGTGTGGCGCATATATATTTTTATATTCCCTGGTACCAATGTTTATGTGTTTATATAGGTAATAGTTTTTCCGTTATCTAATGTTCATGTATAATCCATAAAATGAATCAGGTCAAAATATCTTTGCAAACAAACAAATATAACTAAATTACTGAGTAATCTATTTTACTCTCTCCTAAGGTATCGTGTTTAGAATTCTACGGCTCGTGACATAATCCAACTATTCAAATGTTCATATACACATTGAGACATGGACCTAGTACACTTTACTTCCCATATCTGAAATATTATCCATTTAGCTACTGGAATTCAGTTAGCCTTAAATTTGTTCAATAAATATATTGATCTGTTTGATCGATTAGAGTCCTGAGTATCAATTACTGGAAATTTTAGATCTTTATCAATTCAGTGATATGTCTTTCTTTCTAATGAATTGATCTGTATATTTTTAATGAATCAGTTTATTTAAATATACAACTGGTTCTTTTATAGTTCTAACTGTAAACTGTCGACTTATTTATATATTGATGTGTGTTATGGTATCATCTATATTCCTTATGATGTTCCTAGGAAAGGTTTAAGAAGGTAATACTTTGAGTAATCTATCAATGAGGTATTGAAAACAGTAACAGTATTAGTAATAAAGACAAAAATAATACATGATTGTTTTATTTCTCAACAGTACTTAGGGGTATATGCACTGATTAATCACAGAGTAGTAGCCAGTAATGGGCTTTTCTAGTTTTGTTTAGAACTGATCGAATCCTATTTGTCAGGTTACAATGTAGTCACTAGTCTAAGTGACTTAACATCGTGTGCACTATGTTTCGATGTTAGGCATCTTGAAATAGTAATACAGGAAACTTTGAAATGATGAACATCTATCCCCATAAAATTTTGGAAACACTTTGTTGATTAGTCCCAATTAGCATGAAACTCAGATCAATCAGGGTTTACTGATGACTATCTTCAGTCACTTAACACAAAATTATGAGTATGCAAGCAAACTGTAATAAAAAACTTATTCAGAAGTGTAAACTGTTCGAAATCAACATTTTCAAAATGTAAATGAAGACTTAAAACACTAATATACCAGTTAGTTATTCAATAAACAGCTTACAACCGATTAAGAATAACTGAAATCATGAATCAGTCATTTTTAGACAACCATTAGAAACCTAGAACCACTGGATGGCCAGTTCGTCCTGGTATGGTAGTGATCAGAAGTGCGCATCCACGACTGCACTTGGTGAAGTTGAACCCTAGACCTTCAGGCTTGCACGCGAAAGCTTAAACTCTTAACCACTTATGCTTCCAGGTAGTAACCGGATTTTCTATGATCTTCCTCATATTATGATATAAGTGTGCATTAAGAACTTATTTCTAAATCTAAGGAATTTAATTGTGAACATGATGTTCTAGAGTGTTGTCAGAACTACATGGTCAGTTGTCAGTTCTCAGTTGTCTATGAAATAGAAGTATACAAGGTACTTGAAAATGAAATGAGACTAACCGTGGTCATATTAACTTGGAAGCGTAACGACAGACTGTCAGGGGTAACTTCTTGAGGCCGGTCAGAGTTGCCAGTTTCTAAATGAATAATCTAGACAAAAATATTTCATCTATCATACTACTCAATTGTGCCACAACTTTCAGTATTCCATTTACTTGTAGTTCCTTATCCTTACAATTGAAGAGAATTAATTCAGTAAAGAGAAAAAAATTGATAAACCAAAGCTTCAACATCACTCATTTTCTTTAATATTAGAAAAACTAGTAGATTAAATCGATGTCTTTCGAATGATGGTGATATTTGACTTTGTCACTTTGACTTTGATAAACTGTTGGACGTATACAGACTTTGTTTCTCAACCATTTAATATTTACAGGTATCTCAGATTATGAAGGTTTTTACCATAAGTTTAAATCTTACAAAGAGCATCAGTTCATTGAAGATTGTAAGTATACCTAATTACTAAGTACAAGGTAAATTGAAATATGTGTTCAGAGATTAATATCCGTTACCTTCAACAAGCTAATGTCAAAAATTGAAACTACATATATATTATCTTTTTTAATCTATGGAGAATGTTTAAAGTTTGTTGAGACTACAAACCTAATTGAGTTAGACAGTCATCAAAAGTAAGGAAGAACTTGACAGCTACTTATCCTAGTATGGAATATCTCAGGAGTAGGTACCCATAATCACACCACTGAATAAACACATGACTTGCATAATTTTGTCTGACATAGATCGGTCCATCATCTCTGTCAACTCTCATGTCGACCACCATCACATGCTCACTGGCGACTAACTATGAGCGGAGATCTTCGCAGTTTTAATGAGAAGATTAAATTAATTCACCTATTTCAATGAGATCCAAAGGTGGTCGGAAAGTATCATAAACTGATTGGAATTAGACAGATAAACCAGTGGATGGCGGTTTGATGATTCACAGGCTGATTCCTAGACTTGGAACTGGGAGATTTTGGGTTTGATTCACAATGTAGTCGTAGGTGCTCACCTCTGAAGAGTCCTATAGTGCTCTTTGGTTTTCAGTAGTTGTTTAAATTCAGTTGATTAGTGATCTTAATAAGATCTAATTCGGTAGTTAGACTAATTCTCAGTAGTTTCAATTATTCAGTGTTTAAAACTGTTTAAATGAATAAATTATCATTAAAAAAGAATTCTCATTACCTGTTTGTTACTTCATTCAAATTAGGACTCATATTTGTCAAATACCAGTGATGTGAGTAAACGATAGTTTTACTATTCCATGAGCTATAAACACTAAATAAAGAAAAATGACTGAACGTAACAGACTTGATAGAATAATATGAGGAAAATTTCATTCAGTATCAAAGAATCTTTGAAATTCAAACGTAAGCAAAGATTACTTACTTACTTACGCTTGTGACCTCCAGTTGAGCATAGGCCACCGACCACTTTCTGGTTAGCATTTCTTTGGCGAGTCGCTAACCCCAAGCCCAACCTTCCTCCTTTATCCGAGCTTGTGACTGGCAATAACCCTAGAGGAGTTTAAAACAAAGATTAAAAGTTTTTGAATGCCATCAATCTTTTATTTTGTTTACTGATATAATATGCTGTGTTTACTCTGATCAATCAAAATATGTATTTCTCATACCTATGGTCTATTTGACTTCTGTCAGTTGAACTAAATCGACTTTACACAATATTCTATATTATTTATTGTAGTTGGTAAAAAAAAATTGAATGGTTATAATGGTATCACTTAGTTCAAGATAGAATTTTTTACGAGTTTAACTGACACTGTTCTCCTTCACTGTTAATATAATAATACATGATTTTTTGGCTTTTATGGGTTAATCTGTGAATTGTGTTTTTGTTGATGGTCGAAAACTATGAAGCGGGGGTATCGATCATTGAATGGTGATAAGAAATATTTTGTGAATTTTTGTTGAAGTTTGAAATTTTCGTCTTTATATCTCAACACTCCACTATGTCCAGTTTTACCCTCCCTGGAACCCCGACCTACAATTTATCAAGAGAAATTTCAAGGATACTGAAACATCTGGTGGATTTTATCCAACTACTCCATTAAGTCTCCCCTAAAGTTCTTGGATAAACTCAAGGAGATTCAAATCGACAACGATGAAACGATTATATCTTTCGACGTAACAGCTTTATTCACCTTAATAGAGCCAAGCTTAGCTTAACAAACTCTTTCCCTGCTCCTCATCAACGACACAAATCTACAAAAATATACGAAACTTCAGAGCCAAAGTCTTCTAGAACTCATCGATTCATGTTTAACATTGTATTTTCAATTCAACAACAGAATCTACGAACAAACAAAAGGAACACCAATGGGATCACCAATATGAGGACTCATCGCGGGAGCTGTGATGCAGAGACTAGAAGCGTAGGTTCTATTAGTGATCAAGCCAAAAATCTGAGTTCGCTATGTAGACGACACATTAGTCAATAATAAAAGGAACGAGCTGGAGAACATCGACAATCGGATCAACAACGTGTTCGATGACATAAAATTCACAATGGAGAAGGAATCAAAAAGTAGTCTGTCATTCCTGGATGTACTAATCACCGGAACTGACACAGGGAAACTGGAGACCCAGGTATTTCTGAAGCTAACTCAAACAGACCTAATTCTCAACTACGGTAGCAATAACCCAATAACTCACAAAATCAACTGCGCACAAACGTTGTCCAAAAGGGCGGAGACATACTGCAGCACACTTGAAGCACTAAAAAATGAGGAAAACCATCTTATGACGGTCTTCCAAAAGAACTGTTAGCCAAACAACTTCAAAAAATGTTGACTGAAATCGTCAACAGAAGTGAAATCAAGTGCGGGGACCAATAAACTGATCATCCTACCATACATAAAAGACATATCGGAGCATACAGCACGACTACTGAATAGGAGTAGCACACAAACCAACAGAATCACTTCAATCAATCCTATGTAGACCAAACGACAAAATGACAAAGAGAGATAAACCAAATATCATCTGCAAAATAAATTGCTCAGACTATGAAAAAACACTACATAGGACAAAGTGGACATCCTCTTCAGCTTCGTTTACATGAACATCAGTTAGCGGTCAAACGCTACGACAATTCTTCGCTTATATCAATACACACCGACAGTTATGGACATACATTCGATTGGGACAATGTGGAAATACTGGATAGGGGGAGTATAGAGAACATTAGAGAATTTTCAGAAGCTTCGCACTCAGGTCAATCAGCAATCAACAAGCACATCGACATTTACCTAACTTTTGAGCCAATCAAAAAAATCATAGGCGACATAGGATGGAGAATCAGATCAGAAGGGGGTATACAATCACAACAAAGGTGCCAACAACGACAGGTTTAAAGTCAACAGCAACTAATCAAGGTCGAGGTAACAGAACAAGCTACGGTTCAAACGAGGAAAAATCCAAAAGCTTCACTTCTTCTATCTGATGTTAAGGAGAACAATGAAAGCTCCCCAACCAAAACATCCAGCTCGGAGAACAAAACACCAGCCCAATAACGCTATACCACAATATGAAGAGTTGAAATTATCAAGATAAATACTGTAGTTGTAAATATAGTAATGGGTATCAGTAATAGTAGAAAACATCGGTGACTACCATCTATTTGATCTTGTCTAACTTCAAGTAAGCATTTTCTCAAAGAAGTTAATCTCCTACATGTGACAAACTGTAAATATGCATACATTCAAGTGTCCTATATTCACTGAAAGACTAGTTTTTTTTTATAGAAAACATGTGACTGTTAATAATTATTGTTACCTATGTTTTTCACTATAGCGTTATAGATTGTTGTTATGAATCGATCATTGTCAGACCATTAATAGAAACCTGGAAGCACTGGACGGCCGGTTCGTCCTAGTATAAGAGTTATGAGTGGTGCGCAGTCACAACATCCGCATCCTAAACTCGGACCTGGGACCTACTGTCCGGTATGTAGACACTCTAGACCACAGGACTGTCATTCAGTGGTGTTAATGTCTAACTTTAATCAGTCCAAGGTATTTCGCAACCGCACTCATTGTCTTTGGTAGGTAACTGTCTACAACGGACAGGGTTGAACTCCACTGGCCACATCTCACTAGAACTTTCCCACGAGCAGAGATCGTGGGTGCTCACTGCTGGTAAGTCCCATACTAGGACGAAGCGGTCGTCCTGTGCTTCCAGGTTTCTTAATGGTGACCTAGCAATGATGGATTCATGATTTCAATATTATTTATGCATTTAAGACCAATTTGTAGACAAAACCGTCGTCAGAATGAACCTAAAACAGAATCGAAATGTTAGGATTTCAAAAAAAATCGTATCTGTGCGATTATTTTCGATAATATTTACTTGAAGGTCTATAAACAGACTGATGAAGAAAATCAAGATGGTGGTGGTGTTTTGTTCTCTGAGCTCAGAGAACAAAACACCACCACAATCATCCACCTGAGCTACAAGTTTTCTCCACCATCTCAAAATCAAGATGATAACTGGAATTTCGTTCTTTATTACTCGGGTTTTAAAATGACATGTTCATGAAAACTATTTTCATAGTCTCCTAAATAGCTTGAGACACTTGAAAAATAAGACAAAACACTAAATGTTTCAGCTTAGATTAGGAAACTAAACTTTTTCCGCTTTATTAACTCAATACATATGTTACTTAAAAGTACTCGCTTAGTATTGAAACGATGAATTCAAGTTGATTTTGTCTCCTTAATTATCATTTTATAGCCATGAGAATTTCCAATTCTCATTCCATATTGATTTCTAAGTTTTATGTTGCAGAAATAGTCAGATGAATATTGATTTCAGGAAAACACTGTAGACATAATTATATACATGTTTCATGAAACCAATGAAATTCAGGCCATTTGCTCGTATAGGTCATTAGAGTCGTTTAGGTCTGACATTTTATTGGTTCATTTTGACCTTCAGGTATGCATAAGCTTATCGTATTGATTGATCTAATCGAAAGTTTCTAAGCTTCAAAAATATTTGCCTAAGGAAAAAAAAAATCGAAGGGTTTCAGTTCCTTCCTTGGAAGTCAGAGTAATCTTTTTTGTTTTTAACTAATTAGCTATTTTCTTTTTGGTGAAAAATTTACTTAACATGACGAATTTGGTAATGATAGAATTGAACTGCATTTTGTCATTTTTTTGTTTCTGTTACTCAATTCAATAGGATAAAATTAATACAATACTCTATTTCAACTCTACAGCCTACGTTAATAATAGTTTAGATGTACTGATTAAATTATGTCACAGTAATCGTTTTTATATGAAAAAAAAATTGAATGAAGTTCCACATCTTTCCATAGTTTAATAGAAATATGACAAGATTGCTGAGTGTTCCAATTATACTTACACTGTTTTTCACCACGGAAATATTGATGCTGATAAAAATATGCATGATAGCGGATAAGATACAAATTTCAGGAGGTCGCTAAACTTCAATATAAACTAGCTTACTTCCCCAACCATCCATCTGCTAAACAAGTGTATTCTTGGCTGTCTTATTCCAAATGTCTTTCATTCTTCAATAACATTCTAATCGCGCTATACATCCGTATCTAGCACTCTTCGCTTAGTCCGTAATTTGAGGGTGACACTCTGCTAGTTGGAGTCCTCACGATTACAGTGGAAAATGGTACAGAATCGCCGCGATAGTGAAGTTAAAATCACTTTCTACCTCTCTCATTTAATAGTACCACATACTTTTTTGTTTACCGATTTATAATTCTTTATCCAATGATATTATCTATTTTTATCTTATCTACTACTAGTGATACTCACGCTTTTTACACTTCTCTATCATTTGTCATGTTTAGTTTTTCTAGCTTTGTTGATATTGTATAACAACTTAAAACTGATACATGTAAATATCAAGTTCCATGCTAATCGTAACTGACCTACTGTACTGACTTTCGCCTATTGCCCTTTAATTGAATATAGGCTGCCAACTGGCATTTTTCAACCAACTCTGTCTTGGTTTTCCCTTCCAGTACTATCTAATTTTTATTCATTTTTTAGGTCTGCCTCCAATACATATATGTACATTTATATATCACGCAAACGTGCCTAGACAATCAACACATAACCTAAGTAAAATAAGACATCTCAAAAATGAACTCAATTCATTTCGATCAGATAATATTGAATAATGTTAGCCAATAAAATAAGATGAAACAAAATGATAAGGATTAAACATAACATTGATCACAATTCACGATTTCAATGAAACTCAACAAATCTGCACAACGTTATAAATGAAAAATATTTAAAATAGATGCCTGCCTACATATACTTAGTTATAAAAAGATTACCTAAATTTAGTGATATTTATGATCGGTAATGTAATAAAGTCAGTTAAACATATGAATATATCAATTAGATTATATCACACAATCAATATTAGAAGCTGAAAACAATTAGGGTTGAAATAGGTTATTTAATATGTTAAAACCCACGGGTTCTGAACTACCGAACTTATATGGATTACCCAAAATTCATAAACCGAACAATCCACTGAGACCAATAATATCTGTGTGTGTGGCTCACCTACACATAAGCTAGCCAAATGGTTAGCTAAATTACTTAGCCCAATTCGTAATAAATTATGTAAGTTTTCCCTGTAAAAGATACATTTAAACTAATTAATGTTCTTGATGACATTAATATTAAAGAAAAGACTATGCATTCTTTTGATGTAAACTCCCTTTTTACCAATGTTCCCCTAATGAAAACTGTTAACTTTCTTTGTGAGTATATGTATAAAGTAATTTCCATCTTTTTCCCATTCACTCAAGTCTACTAAGAGAATTAATTTTATTATGTACTGAGAAAGTTCATTTCACGTTTGATGATGAACATTTCGAGCAAGTTGATGGCGTTGCTATGAGTAATCCTTTGGGACCTATCTTAGCTGATGTTTATATGGCATATGCTGAAAATTTGTGGAATGAGCACATCAATTAAGAGTGCCTTTTTTGGACATACTGTTGCGTCGTAGGGAGAATGGAACTATAAAGCGTTCTGTTTATCGAAAACCAACGTGGACTGGACAGTATCTAAATTTCAGCAGTTTTTGTCCACTGCAGTATAAGCGAGGTTTGGTAAAATGCCTCTTTGATAGGGCTCAAAGGATTTGCACCACGGATACATTTGACGACGATGCGAAATTCTTAACTGAAGCATTGATTTCAAACGGTTATCCGCTAAAGTTCATCAATAGGTGTAGAAATCAGTTAAGACAAAAGCCAGTTTTTCATTCTGCTGAGAAGAAAAAGGTTTATATCACTTTACCATTTAGAGGTGAAGCAAATGGTCTAATCTTAAGACAGAGACTAAAAGCAGCCATAGAGAAAACATACAACGCTGTTAAACTGATTATCATTGAAAAGCCCATGATTTCACAAAAAACCTAAAAGTCGCTCGAATGATTACATCACATCCCATTGCATTTATCAATTTACATGTTTGTGTGGACACACATACATAGGGAGGAGTAATCGGACTTTGCAATCAAGGGTTATGGAACATGTACCTAAGTGGCTTCAGAATCAGCTAACGTCAAATGAGCCGGTTAGCGTCGGAAATAGAAAACCATGTTTATCGATCGTAAAACACAATTGAGACAAGGCATAAGATTGACATGAAGACAGCCTTCAAACCATTGTATAGAAATGTTGAAGGACGAATTTTGAGGTTTATGGAGGCCTTGGCTATTCGAAAAATAAAACAACCCTTATGTGTACAGAAACAATTTGTCATAACCTTGAATTTACCCTGGTGATCTTTAGGCCTAGGGTAATGTGACAATTTTCTAACCCTTTCTTATTCTTTTCATATGACGTTAATTTTCTCTCTCCTTTATATTTACAATGATCACTTTATGTCTGTTTGAACTTTTGTTTAATTGACCTTTTATTAATCTTCATATAAAATGCCTTGACAAGTAAATATGTGTGACCAGATTGTTCGAAATGTCTATAGCGCGCAAATACATCACAATATTTTTCCGATCAATTATGTCTTCTCACTGTTCGATCAATTTTTAAAAGTTATTTGATTAACATTCAGTTATTATGGAAGAGAATAATCAATGATCTTTTATTCTGTAAATATCATTCAAATTAGAAAAGCTTGATAATGATTTCTTCTGTAAATTAGAGTTATGCAGATTAGTGTTTTTACACATTTGAAATCACCAATCGGTCATTATTAGACCACCATTAGGAACCTGGAAGCACTGGACGGCCGTTTCGTCCTGGTATGGGACTCATCAAGTAATGCGCATCCACGACTCCTTCTTCCATAAAACAAAATAAAATTGGTATTGATTATCTGTTAATGATTTAAAATTATTAGATAACCCCCTTTTTATGTTCAATAGTCAACAGATTCTTGACAATTGAACTTGTGCTTCACCATGTTTCCACTCCATTTTGACATTTGTATTTATTTTATCAAAAATTTAACAATATTTACAGTCACACAGAATTAATAATAATAATGATAGCATTTAGTTTGCTTGTTTTTTTTTCCATGAAAATGTTTACCTATACCCATGATCAATAATTATTTTATTCATTCACAGATTATGCACGATGAGGTCAGTGAAACAGAAAATATACGTAAGAATTTGGCTATTGAACGTATGATTGTAGATGGATGTGATTTATTGCTTGATGTCAACCAAGTATTTGTACGTCAAGGTAAGTAAAACTGATCAAGTCTATGTTTCAAAGTTTATGATTTAGTTTGAATGATAAGTAAAATAAAAATGCGTTTGAAGTGTTTTTTACTGACTAACCAATCGGATTCAAAGTAAAGAAAAAGCATGACACTAATCAGAATAATGTAACTAGAAAGATGTTTAAATCATGACGGGATTAACTCATGTAGTAGAGACAGACTAGAGCAATTCACCGAATTGTGATGAGTCATAAATGTTAATTTAATGAATTAGTTATTGATATATCATGGACACTATGATTGGATTAAAGTTGAACTCATTGCCTTGATGTCATTCAGAGTGTTCAGTATACTATCACTTGAATTTTACAATTCTTCTTAAAGTCAGTTAGCAGAACAATTGATCTGAAATAGTTGAAAATTAAGGAACGATTGAGTTATTCTAATCTGACTAATTCTATTAGACAAATTAGAATGTATCTATCTGATGTGGCTGATGGGTCCCCAACTATCGTTTGGTAATCCTTTTACTTTTCTAATTTGGTTTTTGAACTATGAATTTCTTATTTTTGAGCTAAAAGCCACCCTCATTACCTTTAGTTCATGGTACTCACTAGTTAGAACTAGTTAGAACCCCATTGGTTAGTTTCCTGTCACAGTGCTCTATTATGTAACTTTCGATGACGGTTTTTGTACTGTAAATCTTACTCTTGACTTGAGTGCTTGTCGATTAGTTTGCTCGAGGCTGCCTGTGGACCATCCATTCTTTAGACTCCTACTCTTTTGTCATTAACAAACGCTATTGCATGTATTTGTGGAATTTAACAGAATAACCTTACGATTACTTTACACTGAAATCTTAAATCAATCATTCTTAGACCACCATTAGAAACCTGGAAGCAATGGATGGCCGTTTTTCGCGCATCCATGACGCCTGTTACTCGCAGAATTCGAACCCAGGACTTTCGGTTTTACGCCCGACCTACTGTCTTCGGTAGTTAGTGCCTACACCTTACAGAGTTGAGTTCCACTGGTCACGTTTTCTCACTAGAACACCAAGAATTTCCTCATGAGGCTAGTCGCTGTTGAGCTTATTTTACGATTTTTCATCATAGGGTTAGAGAGATTGATGTTTTACATTACTGAAGACAATGGGTGAGGTTGCGCAACACCGTGGATTGACCAAAGTCAAATATTGACACCGCTGGATACCGAAACAGAAGTTCAGCATCTGCGCACAAAACCGAACATCCTGGGTTCCAATCCTACTAGTAGCAGGAGTCATGGATGCGGACTGCTGATGAGCACCGTACCAGGACAAAATAGCCATTCCGTGCTTCCAGGTTTCTAATGGTGACCTCACAATGATTCATTCATGATGTCAATGTAAAACAACAATTTCCATAATTCTATGGTAAAAAAAATCCTATGATTATAATTGGAAGTAGTTATTGTAGGATTCATACTGAGGTTTGGACTGAGGAATAACTATCTAGGTAGTTTAGACAAGCCTCTTGCCCAGTTGAAACCAAAACAATTGATTCGGGTAAATGACGGTTCTAATATTCATCATATTTATAAATATACATCATGACTTAAACAAATATTACCACTCAGTTATTCCACCAACAAGTGTTCAATTAATCAAATCAACAGCAACAAATAACTGATATTCTATCACTCCTGGATAGATCAGATTCGTTCAACAGATAATATTTGGTTGCTTTATGACACAGAGTGCTTCCAATTCTGGAAGAGTGCTTCAAGTCACAATCAAAATGCACAATTCCAGTCAATGCAAACACCTGAATCAAAGGAGGCACAAATCAATATGGCTGTCGCCATGACTAAGTATCAGCTTATACAAAGTAATGCAGTTCAGAAAGAAACATAGAAACTCGGTAAAGACAGAAGAAATAGGCACTATAATAAATACAAATATTATCATCTCAAAATGGAATTGAGCAGATTAACAAAATGTACAACTGAAGAAATCAGTAAGGACAAATTACAAATGTATACATGGAGGGATTTACACAAACAAAGCCTTCAAAGAAATGGATCATACAATTATTATTTTACAGAAAAATTTTCTTTGAAAACAAGTTAATTAATTAATTCCATATTAAATACTTTTCTTATTATAATTTTATTTTCATAAAAGAAATATAGTTGAGCTAATTGACAAGATCCATTTTGAGTTACATTTAAAACAATCAGAAAAAAACTCTTGACAACCTATAAAACCAATCAAATATGAACAACAAATATGAATAGACGATTTACTGTTACCGGTACTAGAATTTCGATCTATTCTGATAGGTCATTTGTGCTTTCATATTTAAATTCCAACTCTAATGCTAAATGATAATCTTAAACCATAATTCTGATCTTAAATCGCTAAAACCTCACTCACCTAAGTATTAACTGACAGTTTGATCATCGTCAAAATTCATTTTTAAAAATTCAATAGACAAGATAGTATACTGAAAATAGACACTGATCTTGTCCAGCTTCAAAGTTTACCTATTGTTCTCTGCTGACTTCTAAATAAGTACAAATTCCAAGTTCCAAATTCATGTTGTCTACAAAGCATTCAAAATATGCCCTTGGGGTGTTAATTACAGTTAAACAATAACAATGAACGGCCGTTTCGTCCTGGTATGGAACTCATCAGCAGTGCGAATCCACGACTCCTGCACCCCGGAGGATACGAACCCAGGAACTTCGGCATTGTGTGCGTCCAGTGCTTCCAGGTTTCTAATGATGGTCTAACATTGATCGATTCATGGTTACAAATAAAACTTAACAATCTTCACAACAACCCCGTAATGCAATAACACTGAAATAATTTTACATTTTACACAAAACATATATATGCGTGTCAGTTCAACACATTCATTTCAGTCAAATTATGTTGAATAAATAAAAAATCCTACTCAGTAAATATAACACAAGTGGATAGATACTTCAATGTTCAATAATCAATTTCCCTTTCATTTGTTTATGAATTCATCATTCCTATTAATTTCTTCCTTTTTTTTTAATATTTCGGCTTAATTATCTGATTTTCATAGTTTTCAATAAAAATCATGTGACCTCAATCATGTATGTTTATCTGATGAATGATATTTTTTGCTTTTTTTTTCAGGGAATAAATAAAATAGACCCTAGATTTTTTGTTGTTGTTGTTGTTGATTGATTGATTTGAAATAATAGTAAAAATTTTAATTTGTGAATAGGTGAAAAACTTGAAAAAGAAATAAAATGAAATGATCTTTACTAGTTGATAAATAAATTCAGGGTATTATATTATTAGAGTTAGAAATAGTAGAAGTAGTAGTAGTAGTAGAAGTAGTAGTAGTAGTGTGGTGCGCGCTACTTATAAGTAGTATATGACGCGAGTAAAAACGCATGAACAGTGAAATGTCAGACAGTGGATTGATGTTTGCAACAGGAACAGTCCAGTTCGATATGATGGATTGATATTTTGCAAATTAACGATTTACGATATGGTTTTCCTATTTTACCAATTAACTCTGTAATTTGAGATAAATACAATCCGGTTGCCCTCACCTGTGTTCTCCTTCACTACAGAAGTAGTAGTAGTAGTAGTAATAGTAGTAGTAGCAGTAGTAGTAAACCAAAGGTTGTAATCCTCTTAAATTAATGTTAAATATTATCAAAACTTTACGAGATTGTAAACATTTCTGTGAGTTATTTGACGTATACACACTGGAAACTAATATCATATCAAAATCGGAGTTAATGGAGTAGGTTTGTTTGCCACCAAAAAAGAATTTGTAGTCATTGCATTGTGTCAGTTGGGGTGATTGTCTGATGCATATTTTTCTGTCAATAAACCTACTTTCTTCTTCAATAAAATGGTATTGACAAGGAAGTGTTGTATATATCTGTTTTTGATTTATAGAGAATATTCTCCGTAGACTGAAAAATTAGATATCAATAGACTATGTAAGTCAGTCAGATGCAACGTAGAACTTCGTACGTAAGTACATCAGTTCATGTTGCCATACCACATCAGCAAAGAGATATAATTATCAATTCAAATCCAATAGTAGTAGAGGTAGTAAGGGAATTAGAAGTAATCGGAGAGGTTAGGGTTAGAAGATACTATTCAAGAAGTATGATTCAGAAAGAAAAGTTTGGAGAGTCGAAACTAGAGGTGTTGAAGAGTCCAGAAGATTAGGGTTTGAGAGAACACAAAGAATAAATGCACCGGCGCCATTGCGAACGATTTTGAGCCATATCATTCAGGGTATCTAACCATCGATTATTATCATCTTGCGGACCCCAACCAGGTAGTCGACATATACCGACATGGCTCAGTCCACTTGTCAATGACTTCATGCATTTCTGCCATGTTTTGGTCTGGCCACCCCTAACTTTCTTCTCCTACACTACAAAACAAAGCTCGTCGAGGCAGTCGGTGGTTCGGCATACGCAAGATATGTCCCAACCATCTCAACTGATGAAGTTTCACCACTTCATCGATTGATCTGCCATCCTTGCCTAGTACTCGGGAATCTACACATATTAAAAATATAAATATATTGTTTTACTCGATAATCGCAATCTATATACTACTACTATTACTACTGCTACTACTACTATTATTATTATTATTATTACTACTATTACTGCTACTACTACTACTACGACTACTACTGCCAATAATAATAGTAATAATAATAATAATAATGGTTTTATTCATAATTGTATGTTTAGTATAATATCGAATTTTCAGCAAACAATATGTCAACAAGTTTCCTTTTTCAATGTTTATTGCCAGTCACTATGATAATTTGCATAGTACTTTTCAGTATCTTGTGAAGCGATAGCTCGTGAGTTTTTCTATAAACGCGCCTAAATAGATTGTGATTGATAGAAATAATTGATGTGTTAGAGAAAACAAAAAACGGAAGTAACTTTTTGAAATCTTTTGATGATAAGAAAACATGTAGCTTAGAGATTTAAACAGGTTGCCAAGAATGTGTCATCCACAAGCAGCCCTGAAGTCAGCAGAAAAAAAACACATCTCTTCTCTTTACTATCGTCACACACACATACACACATTCAACTTGATTTATTCTATTTGTATCAGGTTCATTGATGAATATTTCTGATTAAAGCAACCAGTTATAACTAAGTGTTGAATGCATTTAAAAATAACAGAGATAGATGAGGGTTAGCAGTGGAAAATGATATATGCATCATATTCCAGTGTTGATGTTCACTCCGAGACTCAAACTCAGTACCTTTCGTCTGAAAGGCCATCATGTTATCCAACCAGCAACTAAGTTTAAACAACCAGTAGCTTGTACAATGGAGTGGATTTTATATACTGATCAGTCTCATTTGGCTTATGTTAATCTTTGTTCGTAAATTGAGTCAATCTGCACAGTATTCACGTATACCAATCACTATTGATCATATGGACTTGGAAAGATTCAAATAATAGATGAACATGAATCAAGAAGTATCCAGTGGTCTGTTTAAGGCAATTCGACTTAAGAAAATCCAATAGAAACATTTCCACCGTCAGAATCCCCACTCGATTCTCTTTTTTATTGATTTTTGTAAAAAAAACTAAGGAACAAATCCTAAGAATTCTTTTTTCAGGAAAACTTTACACACATTTACAATTTAGTTAAATAAACATTTAAAACTAAGATATACTAAACAGCTGTTTCAGTCTAGTACAATACTGGTCAGTGATATAGATTCACAAATCTGCCAGTGATCAGGCTCATAGCTTTCCAGTTTATTAGTAAGCACGTAACCGTTAGACGACTGCGCTAGCGTCGCTTTTCATCGGTTTTTTTGTAAATTTGATTGCAGTTCAAATTTTTTCGATGAAATTGCACTTTCAGCAACTTTTGGAGTTACCTTCATAAACTAAAACTGATATTTGGTCGTTCCTTGTGCAAGTTGCATAACTGAACAGTATATCACATCAACCCCTTCCCAACTTATTGTTACGGTTAAGAGTTTAGTTTACCATTAGGACTTAGGGTTTAAGTAAAGATTGATGATTAGAAAACGAGATTAGTTACTAACCATGTACACAAATACTTACACTCTTAAAGAAATGAGTTACACTGAAAAAAAATGAAAAGAAATCCAGTTCTCGATTTTTCTTAAATTTTATTGGTTCATTAGTAAGATCTACCTTTAGCAGCAACCTCAAATGTTTTTTTTTAAAGCTTTTATAAAATATATAAATAACGTTCGTGAATTTGTAGCGCATCCGTTTTTCGAGATACAATATATGTTACAGGATTAAGCATTTTCAAATGTTCTTCCATTCATTTGGTAAGTGATATATTTAAGTGTGGTAGTGCTTCGTTCTCTGAGTTAGATGTTTTGGTTGTGGAGTTTTCATTGTTCTTGCGAACAACATCATCAGCACAAACTTCAGATGGAAGAAGCTTTACTTTTACTTACTTTCGCCTGTTACCCCAAATGGAGCATAGGCCGCCCACCAGTTTTCTCCAACCAACTCTGTCCTGGGCTTCTTCCTCCAGTTCTGTCCAATGTTTGTTCATTCCTCTCATATCTTTCTCTATTTCACGGCGTAATGTATTCTTTGGCCTTCCTCTTTTCCTTTTGCCTTGAGGGTTCCATGTGAGGGCTTGTCTCGTGACGCAGTTAGGTGCTTTTCGTAGAGTGTGTCCTATCCACTTCCACCGCTTCTTCCTGATTTCCTCTTCCACTGGAATCTGACTTGTTCTCTCCCACAGTTCGTTGTTGCTGATGGTGTCTGGCCAACGAATACGAAGTATTTTACGTAGACAGCTATTAATAAACACTTGTATCCTCTGGATGATGGCTTTCGTAGTTCTCCATGTTTCCGCTCCATACAGTAGAACTGTCTTGACATTTGTATTGAAAATCCTTATTTTGGTGTTGATTGATATCTGTTTGGAGTTCCAGATATTTTTCAACTGTAGAAATGCAGCCGTCGCTTTGCCGATCCGTGCCCTCACATCTGCATCAGATCCACCTTGATTGTCAATGATGCTGCCCAGATATGTAAAGGTGTTAACGTCCTCCAAGGCATCTCCATCAAGAGTGATTCGATTGGTGCATGTTGTGTTGCATCGGAGAATTGTGCTCTTTCCTTTATGTATGTTGAGACCTACTGCTGCAGAGGCTGCTGCTACACTGGTCGTCTTCTCTTGCATTTGTTGTTGCGTTTGCGATAGAAGTGCCAGGTCATCTGCGAAGTCCAGATCGTCCTGCTGCGTCCTAACTGTCCAGTTGATACCGTGCTTCCCTCCAGCTGTTGACGTCTTCATAATCCAGTTGATGACCAGGAGAAAGAGAAAGGGTGAGAGTAAGCAACCTTGCCTGACACCGGTCTTTACCTCGAAAGAGACTGTTAGCTGTCCTCCGTGCACGATTTTGCAGTTGAATCCATCATAAGAGTTCCGTATGATGTTAACTATTTTCTCAGGCACCCCGTAGTGTCGAAGAAGCCTCCACAGTGTTTTCCTATCCACGCTATCGAATGCTTTCTCGTAGTCGATGAAGTTGATGTAGAGTGGTGAGTTCCATTCAATTGATTGTTCCACAATGATCCGTAATGTAGCAATTTGGTCAGTACACGATCGATCCTTCCGAAATCCGGCCTGTTGATCTCGAAGTTGGGCGTCTACGAAGTCCTTCATTCTGTTTAACAATACCCTGTTGAAGACTTTGCCTGGTATTGAAAGAAGAGTGATGCCTCTGTAGTTCTCACACTTGCTCAGGTCGCCTTTCTTTGGTATTTTGATCAGGTATCCTTCCTTCCAGTCTGATGGTACTTGTTCCTCATCCCAAATCTTCTTGAAGAGGATGTGAAATATTTTCGCAGTTGCTTCCACATCTGCTTTCATTGCCTCTGCTGGAATGTTGTCTGGTCCTGCTGCTTTGCCGTTCTTGATTTGTCTGATGGCCATACTGATCTCCTCAATCGTAGGTGCGCCAATATTAATTGGGAGGTCCGTGGATGCTGCTTCGATGTTGGGTGTCTTCAGAGGAGCTGGTCGATTTAGGAGTTCCTTAAAGTGCTCTACCCACCTATTTCGCTGTTGTTCAGTGTTGCTGATTACTTTGCCTTCCTTGTTTTTCACTGGTCGTTCTGGTTTACGATAGTTCCCGGCGAGCTTCTTTGTAGTTTCATACAATTGTCTCAAGTTTCCGTCTCTTGCAGCCTTTTCCGCCGTCATTGCTAGATCTTCCACGTATTTTCGTTTGTCAGCTCTGATGCTCTTCTTCACTTCCCTGTTTGCTTCTGTGTATGCAGCTTGTGCGGTAACTTTCTCTGCTCTTGTTCGGCTGACATTCACTGCTGCCTTCTTGTTCCTCCTTTCTTCAATTTTTTCAAGAGTACCAACAGAGATCCATTCCTTATGATGCTGCTTCTTGCGACCAAGGACCTCCTGACATGTTGAAGTGATTGCCTCCTTAATCCCTTTCCAATTGTTGTCCAATGTTGTGTCCTCTCCATTGTGTAGATCCTGTAAGGCCTGGAACCTATTGGTGAGGGCTATCTTGAATTCGTTGAGCTTTACAGTATCCCGAAGAAAGGCCGTATTAAACTTGTGTGATGTTGTCTGTCCCGTTGTCCAGTGCTTCTTTAGTTTCAGTTTCATTTTGGCGATTAGCAAATGGTGATCTGAGGCTACATCAGCTCCTCTCCTGGTTCTCACATCCTCCATAGTCCTTCTGAACGTTTTGTTGATACAGATATGATCAATCTGGTTTTGAGTAGTGTGATCCGGTGAAATCCATGTGGCTTTGTGAATGCGTTTGTGTGGGAATATTGTGCCACCGATGACCAGTTTGTTGAAGGCACATAGGTTTGCAAATCTCTCACCGTTTTCGTTGCTTTCTCCCAGTCCATGTCGTCCCATGATGTCTTCATATCCAGTGTTGTCCATTCCAACCTTGGCATTCAGGTCTCCCATAAGAATCGTCAAATCCTTTGGTGAACATTTCTCGACGATTGACTGCAGCCTTTCGTAGAATTGATCTTTGTCGTCGTCATTGTAGTCATTGGTAGGTGCATAACATTGGATGACGTTCATTATAATGTCCTCTTTCTTTGTTTTGAAGGATGCTTTGATGATCCTAGGTCCATGAGATTCCCATCCTATCAGTGCCTTTTGTGCATGTTTGGACAGCATCAATGCAACTCCTTGTGTATGTGAAGCATTTTCCTCTTCATGACCAGAGTATAACAGCAGTTCCCCTGAAGCTAGTCTCAGTTGTCCTACTTGTGTCCAATGTGTTTCACTGATTCCAAGCACCTTGAGGTTGTATCTTCTCATTTCTGCCGCAACTTGAAATAGTCTTCCAGTCTCCCACAATGTACGAACGTTCCATGTACCTAAAAAAATGGTTGCTCTGGTTGTCAGAAGAGGCATCAGCCCCGTGACTTCCGAGGGAACTCGGCTTTCATCACGCGACGTCATAATTCTTCCTCCAACTCCCAGGGCAGAGTTAAAATGGTTTGAATTATTTTTTCTGGTTAGCGTTTTTTTGGCAAGTTAGTTTTTGACGGAATGGGGTCGCCAACCCCATGTCCAACCCTCCTCCTTTACCCGGGCTTGGGACCGGCAGTAGCCCCGAAGGTTCTACTGGCGGAGTTAGATGGAAGAAGTGAAGCATTCGAATTTCTCCACGTTTGACCTGTAGCTTGCTCTGCTAATCTCGATCTTGATTGGTTGCTGTTGACCTTAAACCTGTTTGTATTCCCCTTTTGTTCTGTTTCTTGATTATGTGTCACCTATAATTTTTCTGATTGGTTGATAAATTGGGTCACTATCAATGTGTTTGCTGATTGCTGACTGACCTGAGTGCTAAGGTTATGAAAATTCTCTGGTGTTCCTAATACTCCCCCTATCCAGTATTTCCACATTGTCCATAATTGTCATGGCGTTTGACTGCTAATTGGTATTCATGTAAACGAAGCTAAAGAGTCCATCCACTTTGTCCTATGTAGTGTTTTTCACAGCCTGAGCAATTTATTTTGCAGATGATATTTGGTTTATCTCCCTTTGTCATTTTGTCCTTTGTTCTTCATAGGATTGATTGAAGTGATTCTGTTGGTTTGTGTGCCACACCTATTTCAAATGGTTTCAGTAGTCGTGCTGTATGCTCTGATATGTCTTTTATGTGTGGATAAACTGATCATCCTACCATCTCAAATACATTTAAGTGCATAATTTTCATTTAAGATTTCATTTCAAACTCTAATGTTCATTTTATCTACTTTTTTCATGCTGAATCTTTGTAGTGCAGTACAGTTGTGTATTCGTAAAAGAAATATTTAGTTAAGTTTTGATGGTTCAAATAAAATATCCAGTGGAAATCTTGCTCTTATATGCCGCCTATACATACACATGAAATCAATGAAAAAAAGTACTAGATATATTGTACTTTTTTGAACAATGATTAGTTTCAAATCTTTTTTTTCCTCAAATCGTTTTTTTTGCCTCGATTTTCAAATGAACAATTTTATTATTCTATTTATTAATTAGGTACATTAATTCAAGTTATGTGTGATAAACTGCGTTCATCTCGTTCAAGATTAGGCAATTTCGGATCATCATATCGTGAAAGAAAAGAAGCTGTACGTCAAGTATTTCTATTCACTAATCATTTATTGATTACTGCACGAACAAATAATGGTAAATTACGATTGGTCAAAGTAAGTTAATGCAGAATTTAATAGTCCCTTTATTGTTCTTACAGGATAACTAATCAAGACTAATCAGAATTCACTCAAAAATTTAAAACAAACAGACAAGACCGAACCCATGCTAATAATAATAATAATAATAATAATAATAATAATAATAATAATAATAATATAAATAACATACTTGTTGCATAAGTAGGTAGCTCTGTGAACTCAGTAGTTCAGTTGATAATGTGTTAGGCATCTACGATGAAAACTACTGTAGTGAATATCAACTCTGAAATGCATGTACATTCAATTAACAACTTTTCACTAGAATGAAACGTTTGTTCTAGATACTTTCTGCTAGCCTCATTTGATATATTTCATAAATTTTAAAGAATAACTGAATCATACTTTATATGACAGTGTGACGAACCCAATTGGTTTAAGTTTATTTTATTCTCTGTTAGAAAATAACTCTAAATTGTACGTTTGGTTTATTTGTGCTTTTGATTGTAACTTTTTCTATTTTATTTTATTTTATTTTCTGAAAAAAATTTCGAAAAATTCAATTCACAGAATTGTGGTAAAATTTCATTGGTTGAATGCACCTTAGTTGAAGATACAACAACAGAATTATTCAATATGGATGATGAAGGTGAGTTCTATAAAAAAAGGAAAAGAAGAGAATGAAACGACTCTATGTTCAATTAACATTTTATATTATTTACTTCATAATATTATTATTATTTATTTTCTAAATAGAAATTGAAAAAAAAGGTAATTTTCAAATGATAATATTCAGAAATTTATCAATAGTCAATTCAATTCAGTAGTCTGCTATGAGATTTATTGATAAAGTCACGCGTAATTAAGTCTTGTGTAATTAACAAAACAGTCTAGATTTAAATCATTTATTAATAAATATTCAGGTTATCTTGTTGTTCATTTATTTAATATTGAATTTTGATCAGGTCTCGTTGATTTATTCTGTACGAATTACATTGATACAATCAGTTTATCACAAATAGATTGTAGCAGGATTTAAGTCCCCACTGAGATACAAATAAATCCAGATAACACTTTCTAAATAAGATACAACATTTTTCTTGTGTTTGCCTCCTAGCCACAATATACAATTTGTATTTAGTTCGTAAATGCGCACTACTGAGGAGTGCTGTCAATCATGGTTATCCAATCTCTCCATTCTTATTCAACTTCGTTATTGACATGCTTTGAGAGATGATATTGTGATCGTATAACACTCCAGGAGATTCGCTTGTTGACTTAGAATATGCCAATCACATAGTTCTGTTTAGTGAAAGCACTGAGAAGATGCACAGTCCTCTGACCACATTAAGCTAAAATTTAAGCATATTCGGGATGAGATTCTCATCTCGAAATGCAAAATGTTGCTTCAAGATTGGATTGTTTCGGCACCTGAACTAGTGATAGGGAGTGACGCAGTTGAGCATGTAGACCGCTTCACTTATCTCTAGAGTCTCATCAGCGCTGATGTCCTGGTGACTGACGAAATCTCAGCATGGATACAAAAGGCTTGATCGGCTTTTGCCAACCAGCATCACTTATGACATACACGAGATATCCGTCTGCTAACCAAAGGACGAGTATACTGCTCAGCAGTTCGCTCTGTCCTACTATATGGCTGTGAAACATGTCCAGTCAGAGTAAAGGATATTTGTAAGCCACTGTTATTCGATCATCGGTATCTTCGAAGCATCGCTCTTATATCGTGGGACAATCGAGTAAGTAATGCTATCGTTAGGAATAGAGTACTAGGTAAGGGTGGCCAATCAATTTGTGAAGTAGTGAGTCTTCATCATCGTATGCCAGAACAAATTGGCTGTCCATTGCTT
Source organism: Schistosoma turkestanicum (assembly GCA_944470395.2). NCBI lineage: Eukaryota > Metazoa > Platyhelminthes > Trematoda > Strigeidida > Schistosomatidae > Schistosoma > Schistosoma turkestanicum. Next base: position 20,518,800 of record OX103977.1, on the reverse strand, counting down.
TTAGGTTTCTGATGGCGGTCTAAAACTGATGGACACGAGATTAGAAATCTGCAAATTTAATTATTTAATTATTATTCACTTTCCAACTAATGTTCAATATCTAACTTTGTTACGGATACCGAAGAAATATTGTTCATTGAAATTAGTTATTTGCAACTTTTCATTTATAGTCCACACAAAGAAAACACAATATGTCAAACTTTCTTCTGCTCCCTTTATTGAAGATGACCCTGGGATGATTTCAGATTATCTAATTTTTTTGTTTATAAATTGTATTTCTAATAAGTAAGAAAGTTTTCCAGTACTTTCTACCGGCTGAAATTTCTCACCGACCCTTGTTGTTATTCGATTGATTGGTTGTCCTAGCTTTCAGTTTGTTTGTTATCTTTGAATCTCAAGGTCGTATTTAAGCGGGATTATTTCGTTAGTTTTTTCTTTTTTGTGCATTGAGATTTATACTGAGGGAGAAAGAATAGCTATCTGTGATACGCTTTTAGAAATCTTAAACGAACTTATATTCTTCTTGTATGTTAACACCATCGAGTAACGGCTCAGTGGTATAACGGTTCGGAGGTCCTGGACCCGATTCCCGCTTGCTGGGTCGTAAATGAGCACTGCTAAAGAATTCCATACTAGGCTGAAACAGCCACCGAGTGCTTCCAGGTCTCTAATAGTGGTCTGACATCGATGGATCTATGATTTCAATGAAAAAATCAATTATTTAACAGTTTATTTTTTAATTATACAGCAAAAGCACAATCAATAAAAGTTTATGTGAATATTTGTCTAGTTAGCCTTTTTTAACCAGCCGGTTTTCTAAGGAATGAATTCGTTAGCCTTGTGCCCAACCCTCCTTCTTTATCTGGGCTTGGGACTGCAAAAGAGCTCCAGGCACATGATTTGAAAGAAATTAAGTACTCATTCTTCTTTTAAGGCACTATGTGTAAAAATTATATTTGAGATGGTTTCAACGATAAGAATATTGATAATCTAAAATGTTTCATCTATGAATTGTGTGCGAACTTTTTCACGGCAATGATCAAAATCAAAATGGGATGATTTGTGAAGAATATAGAATTTTGATAGCTTTCAAATTATAAACTATTTTGAGCCTAACTAATTATAAAAATCTGCAAGCATTGAACCTTCATTTCGTATTAATATTGGACTAGTCAAGAGTGTGTGTCCACGACCCCATACTCAGGTATGGAACCCAAGACATTTGACTTCACACTCGATGGCTTAGCGTTCTAGCCTACTAAGCTGAAATTTCAGTCAGTCAGTCAGATGCAACGTAGAACTTTGTACACAAGTACATCAGTTCATGTTGCCATACCACATCAGCACAGAGAAGTAATCGTCAATTCAAATCCAATAGTAGAAGAGGTAGTAAGGGAATTAGAAATAATCGTAGGTTAGGATTAGAAGATACTATTCAAGAAGTATGATTCAGTGAGAAAAGTTTAGAAAGTCAAAACTAGAGAGGTTGAAGAATCCAGAAGATTAGCATTTGAGAGAACACAGAGAATAAATGCAAG